>JAJPUD010004904.1:161268-178672 GCA_023553655.1 Myrmecobius fasciatus | reverse complement strand
AAGAAGTCGCCGGCCCCGGCCTCCTCTTCCCCGGCCCGGCCCCCTCTCTCCTCCCCGGGGCGGGCCGCGCGGGGCGGGTCTTGGCCCGGCCGGGTCTGGGAGGGGATCGTCCGGCCCGCGGGCTCGGGAAGCAGAGAAGGGGCGTGGGAAGAGGCGGGCCGGCCGGGCCCTGGGCTCCCCCTTGGCCCCCTCCCCCCGGCCCTGCTTCTTCGAGCCCCCCGCCGCGTGGCGGGCAGCCCCCCACACCCAGCGCCCTCCGGGATGAACTTGGGCCCAGCCCAGGGAGAGTGACTGGGCTGCGGTCAGGCTGGAGGCCAGGGGCCGGGTGCCCGGGACCCCAGACCCAGAGCTGGCTGCCCCCGGAGCCAAGGTCTAGTCCAGGGAACTGAGACCCAGGGAGGGCTTCCGGGTCCTGGCGCCAGCTCCCCCCGGGGCAGGCTTAGTTATTAGCTACAGTTGGGGGGCCAAGGAAAGGGGAGACCCCGGGCAGCCCGCCTCTGGGACCCTGGGGCCACCCGGACACACCCACCCCAAGGGTTGGGGAGCTTCCTGGGGAAGAGCCAGGCGCCTTTTTTTCTATATTTAGCCCGAAAAGTAAAGACTGGAAGGGCCAAGTTTAGACTCGTTCCTTTGTAAGGCCCAAAGGCCCTCCGGATAAGAGCCGGCCCATTCCCTGGCTCTGGGTGCCCCCTCCTGGATGCCTTCCGGCCAAGGCTGGCCCGCCCCTGCCCCGGGAGCATCCATGGGTGCCTCAGCTTGCGAGGGGGTTGCTGGGCCCTTCCACTGGGACGGCTCTCCCAAGGGCACCTCCTTATCCATCCAGTCGGATTCTCCAAGGCCCGCGGGAACTGCAAACAGACCCTGGGCCTCTGGGAGGCCAGCTCCGAGTCCCCCTACACACCGGCTCAGCACTTCATTCACCTTTAAAACCAAAGTATCCGAATCTGTACAATGGGCCTCCTTCACCCTTTGGGTTTTTTCCACCCGAGTGTGGCCATAGGGACATGGAGGAGGTCCTGGAGCACTCACTCCACGTTGAGAATTGATTTCTTTAGGATTTTCCGTGCCATCACCCTCTGCAGTGGGGGTTCTATAGGGATTATTTCCCCCAAGGAAACTGAAGCTTGGAGGAATGGAGATGCCGGAGCACAGCTCACATACTGCCAGTGTTGCCTTCCCCTTTCAAAGGGGGGGACATAGAATAAAAAAGTTCAATGACTGGTCCAAAGTCATACTAGCAAGTACCGGAGGCAGAACTTTAGTTCTTCCTGGCTCCGAGCCCCCTAGCCCACCATATAGACGGCAGGAGGCTGGCTGGCTGGCTGCACCCAGAGCGGTTTCCTCGGGGAGCAGGCACACGAAAAACCTCCCTGTCCATCTCCCCCTGCTCGGAATCTTCTCCAAGAAAGGGGTGAATATTCCTGGGGGATGCCCCCTGATTTATGCCATGCTAAGAGTCTGGACTTGCTCAAAGGAGGCCCCTTGTTCCCAAAGAACCAAAAGCAGCTTTGTAAATCCAGTGGTTGGTAAAGTCAACAAATAATCTGCCCAGGAGGACCTTGGATTCCTCAATAGGGTGACTGTGAAGGTGGGGACTGCTGCAGATACCATCTGTGAGCGCTTTTTGAAGAGCAAAGAACTGGAAACAAAGTAGGTGAGTATTCAGGAAACACCGAAATATTGGGATCCAGAAGAGAGATGGAATATGACTGTGCCAAAAGAAACGAATCCACACAATACGGAAAAAAAAAAAAAAAAACAGGTAAGCTAAGGACGCTGGTCGGCATTTATATAATGCTTTGAGGTTTACTAAGTGCTTCATAAATATCTGATTTTATCCTGGGAGGTAAGTATTATTATTATTATTCCCATTTTACAGATGAAGAAACTGAGGCAGATCAATTAAATAACTTCTCTATCACAGCTAGTAATAAAATCCAGCAGGTATATCTAGAAAGAGAAATTCTGTGCAAAATACTCATAGAAGCTTTAAAATATTTGGGACTCAATCGACCCAGACAGAGCTTCTTCAACTTCAAATCCATCTTCTACTCATGACCCCTTTATTCATGTTAGATACAAAATAGGGATACAAATCAAACATTTAATGATTGGCCCGAGAAACTTTTATGTGATCCTGGGTATATAGGTCCATAAAATAGGGATACAAATCAAACATTTACTGACAAGAAATCGTAATTTTGTGACCCCCACATTCAGTTATGAGACCCCATGTGGGGTCATAACAGTATAGGAAGCTGAGTACTAAGACACCCGAGAACAATATAAACCACTCTGTAGAAATATGGAGCTAAAAATAAAATATATATATATAAATTGCTCATGGGTCGATCAAGACATTGAGTGTCTGGGACCATCAGAAAGGGCTCGCACCTCTGGTGTGAGGGCTTGCTTAGCCCTTTTCAGGGCTGCTCATCCTTGGTGTCCATCTTTCACCCACCTCTCACTTGAGACTCCAGGCAGCAGGTACATCCTGCTAAAACCATCCCAGCAGATTGACTAGCCCAGGTTGTGGGTAATCAATAGGCCTGTTGTTGAGTTCCCCCAATAGAATGGGCACATGAGAACAGTTAGTCCAACAGCCATGAAGTCCACTGGAGCAGGCCCTGGGAGGGCTTAGAGCTTGATCAGATGTTGACGGCACTAAGGTCATCCTCTGGGATCCAGACCTTCCAAAGGCGTCTTGACTTGTCCTGCCATTGAACTTCAATGACTCTCGAAGAAAAAGTGTGGTTTGTGTAGCTCTGCCTCCCTTACATCCAGTTCATGATATCAAATCAAGATGTCAATCCTTGCCATCATTGGTCTCCAGAAATGAAAGAGAAACAACAAAACATCAAATATCTGAGGCTAGACAGGTCCCACGCTGTCCACTGTCACTTAGCTGCTTCTAATTTAATAGGTACAAAGGAAGGCTTTTGAAAAATCCCTGCTCTAGCTTCATAAGAGACAATTCCAGTGCCCTCCTGATAATCTGAAATTTATCCTACCCATAACTTGTTTATACAGAATTGTTTGCCCATTATGTCTTCCTCCACTAGACTGATTCATTGAGGGACAAAACCTTTTTTGAGGGTCTTTCTTTGTATACCCAGCACTTAACGCAGTGCCTGGTACATAGTAGGTACTTAGTAAATGTTTTGTTTTTAAACTAACTACAGAGATTTTTTTTATGCTATTATTCTTGTGGACAAGATGGAGAAGTCCTGATTGATGTCTGAACCTTAAAAATAGTAAGGATTTGATGTCAGTTTAGAAGGACTTGTGCTTACCTCTGATGTAGTATAACATATTGGTCAAAGACTTGGATAAAGGCATAAATAAGCAGCAAACTTATAGAATCTAGATATGATTTAAAAGAGATAGTTGAGAAGGGCTTCTTACGATTTTCCCACTTCACCCAGGACATTTTTTATTCTATCTTGGGCATATTGTATATAAAATAGGTATACAAATCAAACATTTAATGATAATAAATCATAAAGACATGTATTTTTAAACAATTCTTAGGTATACATATAATTTTATCATGTATTATGTAGATGAAAGCAAATTTGCACACTAATTAGATGGATGTAGTTGTTAATTTTTACACAAAGAATTAAATCTTGGTGGAATATTTAATACCTTTTACTGTTGCCAAATTTTTCATGATCCCCACATTCAGGTATATGACCCCAGATGGGGGCTGAGAACCACAATTTTTTTTTTGAAACGATTTATTTTTTATTAGTTCTTAAGTAAGGAAACATTGAAGTGACAGCATGAGAAGGCAAATTTTTGCTATTAAAAACAAAACCTAATTTCCTTTTTTTATTAATACTTTTTATTTGCAAAACATATATATGGGTCATTCTTCAACATTAACCCTTACAAAGCTTTCTGTTACAAATTTTCCCCCCTACTCCCCACCCTTCCCCTAGATGGCAGGATATCCACTACATGTTAATTATGTTAAAATACTTGACAAATAGAATATATGTATACATATTTCCACACATTTTTTTGTGCAGGAGAAATTGTATCTACAAGAAAGAATAATCAGAGAAAGGAAACACAATGCAAGCAAACCTCAATAGAGAGCATGGAAATTTTATGTTGTGGTCCACATTTCACATCCCTCTCTCTGGGTGTATATGGCTTTCTTCACTGAACAATTGGGACTGGTTTGAAGCATTTCATTGTTGAAGAGAGCCACGTCCATCAGAACTGATCCTCATATACTCTTGTTGTTGCCGTGTATGATGATCTCCTGGTTCTGCTCGTTTCACTCAGCATCAGTTTATGCAAGTCTCTCCAGGCCTCTCTGAAATCATCCTCCTGGTCGTTTCTTACAGAACAATAATATTCCATAACATTCATAGACCATAATTTATTCAGCCACTCTCCAATTGATGGGCATCCATTCAGTTTCCAGTTTCTAGCCACTACAAAAAGGGCTGCCACAAACATTCTTGCACATGTGGGGCCCTTTTCCTCCTCTAAGATCTCCTTGAGATATAGGCCCAGTAGAAACACTGCTGGGTCAAAGGGTATGCACAGTTTGATAATTTTTTGAGCGTAGCTCCAAATTGTTCTCCAGAATGGCTGTATCCGTTCACAGCTCCACCAACAATGCATCAGTGTCCCAGCCCTCCCACATCCCCTCCAACATTCATCATTAACTTTTCCCGTCATTTTAGCCAATCTGACAGGTGTGAAGTGGTATCTCAGGGTTGTCTTGATTTGCATTTCTCTGATCAATAGTGATTTGGAGCAACTTTTCATATGACTAGAGATAGTTTTAATTTCTTTATCTGAAAATTGTCTGTTCATATCCTTTGACCATTTATCTATTGGAGAGTGGCTTGAATTCTTATAAATATGAGACAATTCTCTATGTATTTTAGAAATGAGGCCTTTATCAGAATCATTAAATGTAAAGATGATTTCCCAATTTGATGCTTCCCTCCTAACTTGTCTGCATTAGTTTTGTTTGTACAAAACCTTTTTAACTTAATATAATCAAAATTATCTATCTGGTGTTCAATTAAGAGTTCCAGTTCTTCTTTGGACATAAATGTATTCCTTCTCCACAGGTCTGAGAGGTAAACTATACTACTTTCCTCTAATTTACTTATTATATCCCTCTTTATATCTAGATCATGAACCCATTTAGATCTTATCTTGGTATAGGGTGTTAGGTGGAACCACAATTTTTTTAAAAAGCTTTGGTCTAAGATATTCACGGCCCAATAGGACCCATGAGCAGCACCTAGACAGACAAGGATAGAAATTGGAAGGGGAAGGTAGTGCCTCTCTTATAATGACTACAAGTGTGTTGGATGAGGGATTTCTGTTTGGGTAGCTTTGCCAAAGGTGGCCACTGAGCTCTCTGCTATCTCTGATAATCTGTGATTTAGATGCATCCAGTGTTTTGACACCATCTCCCTAGAGCAAGAGCAAGACAAACTGTAGGATGGGCTCTTCTTCCCTGACCCTCCACCTCAAAAAAAAAAACTGCTCTTGCACAGTGGATAGAGCACCAGCCCTGAAGTCAGGAGGACCTGAGTTCAAATCTGGTCTCAGACACTTAACATTTCCCTAGCTGTGTGACCCTGGGCAAGTCACTTAACCTCAATTGCCTCAGCTAAAAGCAAAAAAAAAAAAAAAAAAAACTGCTCTTCTGCTCTGTGCAAATTTGTGTCTTCAGGATTCACCAAGGATCCCCTTGAACTGATGAACTGGATTAATGTTTTACTTGAACATCAATCACTGTGGCAGGAGAAGGAACGGGCCGGACCCAGCTACAAATTCAAGTAAAATTCAAAAATAGAAAAACCTTAAAAAATAATCATCAGGCTGCTGATAGCAGTCCTAGCTAACTGAAAAGGCTGTTTGCGGCAAGGTTCTTAACGTTTTTGTATCATAGACCTCTTTGGCAGGCTGGTGAAGCCAATTGAACTCTGTTTAGGGGATGTTCTTCCCTAGGACTGAAAAGCAGAGATTCTGTGAAATTTATAAAGTTCACCTAGATCGGTCTTTTTCTCTGTGTATCTCTGTTTCTCTCTGTCTCTGTCTCTCTGTCTCTGTCTCTCTCTGTCTCTGTCTCTGTTTCTCTCTCTATCTCTATCTCTCTGTCTCTGTTTCTCTCTCTGTTTCTGTCTCTCTTTGTCTCTGTCTGTCTCTCTTCTTGGAGAATTAAAGTTTTAGTGCTGTTTAGGTAGGGAAAGGAAATGATTATACTCACTAGAGAAATGAAACTTTCAAATTATTGGACAAAATGATATGGTTAAAAAATTCCCTTCCCCCCAAAAAAGATTCTTTAATATTAATTAATATTTAAACTCTTAAAATACTATTGGCATAATTGACCATATCAATAACAAAACTAACAGAAATCACATGATAATCTCAATAGATGCAGAAAAATTTTTTGACAAAATACAGCATCCATTCCTATTAAAAACACTTTGGAGCAGAGGGATAAATGGAGTTTTCCTTAAAATGAGAAGCAGCACCTTTCTAAAACCATCAGCAAACATCATTTGTAATGGGGAGAAGTTAGATGCATTCTCAGTAAGATCGGGGTGAAACAAGGATACCACATGGCAATAAGAAAAGAAAAAGAATTAAAAGACTTAGAGTAGGCAATGAGGAGGAGATAAAAATGTCTCTCTTTGCAGATGATATTACAGTGGATATACTTAGGAAATCCTGGAGAAACAACCAAAAACCTATTCAAAACAATTAACAGCTTTAGCAAAGTTGCAAGATACAAATTAAACTCACACAAATCATCAGCATTTCTATATGTTACTAACAAAGCCCAGCAGCAGGAGATCAAAGAATTCCATCTAAAATAACTGTAGACAAAATATTTGGGTGTCTACCTGCCAAGACAAACTACATGAACACAATTATAAAATACTTTTCACACAAATAAAGTCAGATCTAACCATTTGGGAAAATATCAAATGCTTATGAGTAGACCAAGTTAATGTAATAGCATTTCTACCTAAATTAGTCTACTTGCTCAAAACTATATCAATCAAACTGCCAAAAATTATTTTATAGAGCTAGAAAAAATAATGACAAAATTCAACTGGAAAAAGAATAAGTCAAAAATATCAAGAGAATTAATGGGGAGAAAAAAGCAAAGGACGGTGGTCTAGCAGTACCAGACCTAAAACTCTATTATAAAGAAGCAGTCATCAAAACCATCTGGTACTAGCTAAAAAATAGAATGGTGGATCAGTGGAATAGGTTAGATGCACATGATACGATAATCAATGATTACAGTGATCTAGTGTTTGATAAACCCAAAGACTCCAGCTTTTGGGAGAAGAACTCACTATTTGACAAAAATTGCTGGGAAAACTGGAAAATAATTTATCAGAAACTAGGCCATTGGGGAATGGCTGAATATGTTCTGATATATGAAAGTAATGGAATAGTACTGTTCTATAAAAAATGAACAGGCTGATTTTAGAAAGGCCTGGAATAATTTGCATGTACTGATGTTTAGGGACACAAGGAGAAGCAGAAAAGCATTGTACACAGCAACAGCAAGATTATGCAATGATCAATTTTGATGAATTTGCTTCTTCTCAGTGGTTCAGTGATCCCAGGCAATCCCAATAAACTTTGGGTGGAAAACAGCATACAAATATGGAGAGAGAACTATGGAGACTGATGTAAATCAACACACTGTTTTTTTTCCTGTAGTTTTTCACTTTTGTTCTGACTTTTTTTCTCTCCCAACATGATTCATATGAAAAAATATGTAAAAAATGGGAGATATATGTACAACACACACACACAAAATGTTGTTTTACATGTAACTGGGGAAAATAAAAATTAAAAAGTAGATGAGGAAACCAAATCAAAGGAGATTAAGTAATTTGCCATAGGTCATATCTGTAAATATTATCATCATAGGATCTTAGATCTAGAGTTGAAAGGAACCTCAAAGACCACTTAAATCAAGTCCAAAGATATTAAATAACTTGTACAATGCTAAAAAGACAAAAAAGAATGCAGTCTAGATTTGTGGCTGTGTGACTAAATATTATTGGCAATGAAAATATTTGTTTCCTGTGTTTTCTGTGAGTCTGTGTTGATATTCATTCAGTAAAATTATGTATAGTTTACTTGGAATTGAAACCAGTTTAAAATTTGTTTTAAATCTGGCGAACTACAAAACAGAGAAATTTTTAAAAAGCATTTTTGTAGTTATGTTTCCAGAAATTATATAGTACCTAAGAACCATCTAGCAGGTATTACATTGTTCTCTTAAACATCCTTTTGTTTAAATTATGTTGAACAAAGACTTTGAAGGCAGTGTGAAATACATTTAAGAAAAAAAGGGCAGTTTAATTTTCAGAGCTGGATTTGGCACAATACAGTGAGCTTCTCTCGCTGGTAAATTAAATTTACCAGAATTTAATTGTCTAAGTAAATTGGGAAAAAGTCACCAGGTCTATTTCCCAAAGAAATCAAAGGAAAAGGATCTATATATTCAAAAATATTTATAACTATTCTTTTTTGGTGGCAAAGAATTGGAAATCGAGGGAATGGCCTTTCACAAACTGGGGGAAATTGGAAAATGGCTGGACAATTTATGAATGGAGTACCATTGTGATGGAGTACTATTTAGCTATAAGAAATAGCAAGCAAGATGTTTTCGGAAAAACTTGAGAAGACTTCCATGAACTAATGCAAATTGAAATGAGCAGAACCAGGAGAACTTTATACACAGTACCAGCAATATTATGTAATAATTGTGAATGATTTAGCTGTTCTCAGCAATACAATAATTCAAGACAATTCTGAAGATTTATGATGAGAAATGCCATCCACCTCTGCAGAAAGAATTGATGAATTTTGAATGCGGATCAAAATGTACTTTTTAAAACTTTATTTTTCTTCTTGTTGTTTTTTAGGTCTGTGTTTTCTTTCCCAACATGACTAATAGGGAAATATGTTTTGCATGACTTCACATCTATATCAAATTGCTTGCCTTCTCAAGGAGGGGAAGGAAAAGAAGGACAAGAAATATTAAAAATTGTAATTACATGTAGTTGAATACACACACATACGTTTTTAAAAGTCACCGAAAGAATTGGGCTACATGATGCGTGCAGGTTCAGAAATAAGAACCCAAAGTGTCAGTGTTTTACAGAGCAAAAAGAAAAACTGCCACTGAACCTGAAATGTTCAGCCCAGATCACCTAAAAGCAAAGTTTTGCAATGAATATGGAGCTGTATAAGAAAACTGGACTACTTTGCAAAAAATAATAATAATAATAATTCAATGAAGTTATGTTAAATGGGTTAAAAGCAGAGAAGTACAAGGTAAAAAAATTTTAACAATATTAGAAAGTGAAATACTGAACCAATATGTAAGGAGTACTGAAAATGTGTGATTTAAATAATTTGATGAAAGTTAATTGTTCAGGGGGAAAAAAAGATTGAAAAGTAATTAAAACAGCCTATGTTGACAGTATAGACAAAGAGCTCAATCAAAAGTATGTAAAGGTTTTCTTAAAAGTAAAAAGTAAAAAACATTCAAATGAAATTCACTTTTAATTTCCCCAACAGCAGAAAACACAATACTGATGACTTTTCACACAGCTACTTTATAGGACCATGATCTTTGCCAGATGTCATAATCTCCAGCAGGAGTCAAAAGCCCAGGACTTCATATATTTTAGTTTTATCGTGAGTGTGAAAAATATATACAGTGCTGTCAAGTTTGGGGATGCTACCAGTAATATGATAATTTTTTTATTATTCTAATAATGATTAGCTCTTCTTGTGATCTGAATGCTGTGATTTTAAATTTTTTTGGTTATTATTTATCTAGAAATCATAGTGCTCTTCTAATTAGTGACCAGGTTAGTTAAAAGCTCTGTCCTCTGGATTATCAAGAAGTTCTTTTGGTTTGATAAACAGCACAGCAAACTCACAGCAGTGAGAAAATGAAAGATTCTACAAGGACTAGAAATATTTGGAAATAGTTGCTATTAACTATTACATGCTATTAATAACATGCTATTAACTATTACATGCTATTAATAACATGCTATTAACTAGCATGTTAAGTGTAAAAGGTTTTATTCCCCAGACTAGCATCTCCAATTCAGGCCACCAAGAAGTCCCTGGTGAACCTGCTTAGTAAAACATTTCCTTAGGGATCCCGGATTGTGGGCACCTCAGCTTACTTTGTAGCAACAGATTCAAGGTTTCCCTTTTTGTCTCAGAGGATACACAGGACATTAAGTTAGCCAGACCAACGCTGAGTCTGTGTAAACAGCCACCATGTCATTCTAAAAGATCTCTCCTCACCCCTATCTTCTCCCCACTTGGTGAGCTCCTTTCCCCACTAGGAAACTCCATCTGAAGAAATTTCCAAACCAGCCATGCTCACTTTTTGGAGATCTCTACCTTGCCCTCTGTGACATACTGAATTGGCACTGATCTTAGGCAGCCTCAATTTGGTTACACTCCAGAAAGAATATGGGGGAAGAGAAGAACAGAGGATGGAACTCTGGAGGAAGAAAAGACATTTTGGAAATATACTGTGGGACTAAAATAATGACTTGTTCTACAGGGCTTATATCTCAAAGAGATCTTAGAGGAAGGAAAGGGCCCCACATGTGCAAGAATGTTTGTGGCAGCTCTTTTTGTAGTGGCTAGAAACTGGAAACTGAATGGATGCCCATCAATTGGAGAGTGGCTGAATAAATTATGGTCTATGAATGTTACGGAATATTATTGTTCTGTAAGAAATGACCAGCAGGACGATTTCAGAGAGGCCTGGAGAGACTTGCATAAACTGATGCTCAGTGAAATGAGCAGAACCAGGAGATCATTGTACACGGCAACAAGACGACTATATGATGATCCATTCTGATGGACATGGCTCTTCTAATAATAAGGTGATTCAGGCCAGTTCTGATGATCTTGTGATGAAAAAAGCCATATACACCCAGAGAGAGGACTGCTGGAACTGAAAGTGGTTCACAACATAGCATTTTCACTCTTTTTGTTTTCTTCCTCACTTTTCTTTTTGATCTGATTTTTCTTGTGAAAGATAATCGTATAAACATGCATACATATATTGGATTTAACTTATTTTTACCATATTTAACATATATTTTTGGCATGTTTAACATATTGGATTATTTGCCATCTAGGGAAGGGGGTGAGAGGAAAGGGGGGGAAATTTGGAGCACAAGGTTTAGCAAGGGTCAATGTTGAAAAACTATCCTTGCATATGTTTTGAAAATAAAAAGCTTTTAATAAAAAAAAGTGACCTTGTTCTTCCTTCAAGGAGGGGCTATCTAGCTTGGTTAGCAGTAATAACCACAAAGCAGAACACAAACATTAACAACCAGACCGAACAAACAGGAGACACACCATACTTTTGGCTTCCAATTACAGGAACCGAAATAATCAGCTCTTTCTGTGGGACAGAACATAGCTATTGGTCCAGTGCAGTGCTGCAGGAGGCTGCTGATTGCCTGGATATTCTAGGAAGACCTATAAAAACTATGTAAACCAAAGCTGAAGCTGCTACTAAGTAGATGTCTTCCTTTGGGCCCCAATACATTTATTTTCCTTTCAACTTATTTTCTTTCACTTTACTTTGCTTCTAGTGTCTGGCAGGTGACCTTCTCACTGGCCTCCCTAGGAAGCTGGATGTGATACTCCTTCAGCTAGGACCCACTTTCAGGTCCTTACCTTGTCCCTCTACGTTGCCACGGCCTCCTAATTGGACTCTCCTCATTCATTCCAATCCTTTCCCCTGGCTGCCAGCAACTTTCCTGGAACTTGAGTGACTCCTGTTGCCTCTAGAATAAAGGCTAAAACTCTGGGCTGCTTTTAAAACCCTTCACAGTCTGACTAGCTTTCAAGCTTTATGATACATTAGCCATCCTCCTGAGCTCAGTGATACAGCCCAACCAGATTGCTCTGTCCCACATAGGGAGCATTCTTCTTCCTAGCTTGTCTCTATCAATCATTGGGAATAAGCACTTATTAAGCACCTACTATGTGCCAGGCATGGTGCTATTATGTATTGATGACCCAAAGAAAGGCACAAGGCAGTCCCAGTCCTCAAGGAGCTAATGAGGGACTCAGCATGCCAGGAATCATGTACAGTTTGGAGATCCTCAGCAGAGGGATGACACAGGAATTAAAAGGGATTGGGAAAGTGCCTTCTAAATATGAGGGGAGGCCAGACTGGAATATAAGATCGATGAATCAGGGTGAGCTGGATGGTCAAACAGGAGATGGAAAGATTAAACATCACCTTGAGGGTCAGTGAACTTAAATGGATGGGAAGGGGTAAATATAAGTCAGGTGACCATAACGTAGACTGTGGGCAAAAATCCCTCAGAAGAAATGGAAGAGTCCTCACAATCAATAAAGGAGTGAGAAAAGCGGTACTGGGGCACAATCTCAAAAATTACCGATTAATTTTAGTTCTAATTCATTGTAATGTAAATGCAATAATATAGTAAAATAATAAATGTGTAATGTAAACCATTCAACATCACAGTAGCATACAAGTGTAGGCTCCGACTACTGATGCTGAAGTGGCCAAAGTTAATCAGTCCTATAAAGACCTATAACATATTTTTTTTTTTTTGCAAAACATATGTATGGTATTCGATTTGTCAAGTATTTTAACATAATTAACATGTAGTGGATATCCTGCCATCTAGGGGAGGGGTGGGGAATGGGGGGGGAGGAATTTGTAACAGAAAGCTTTGTAAGGGTTAATGTTGAAGAATTACCCATACATATGTTTTGCAAATAAAATAAAATTTAAAAAAAACATATGTATGGCTAATTCTTTAACATTGACCCCTACAAAGCTTTCTACTACAAATTTTCCCCCCCTAGTCCCCTCCCCTCCCCTAGATGGCAGGATATCCACTACATGTTAATTATGTTAAAATACCTGACAAATTGAATATACGTATACCTATTTCCACACTTATCATTGTTGTGCAAGAGACCTATAACATCTTTCAGAAATAACATCCAACGTGGCTCTTTTCAACTGCAAAGTGATTCAGGCCAGTTCAATGGTCTTGTGATGGAGAAAGCCATCGTACCCAGAGAGGGGACAGTGGGTACTGAGTGTCAATCACAATATAGTATTTTCACTTTTGTAATTGTTTGCTTACATTTCGTTTTCTTTCTCATTTTTCCTTTTTGATCTGATTTTTCTTGTGCAGCATCTTTGGTGAAATACATATTTAAAAAATTGCACATTTAACATATATTGGATTACTTGATGCCTAGGGGAGGGGGAGGAGGAAGGGAGAGAAAAATTTTGGAAAACATGGTTTTGCAAGGATGAAAGTTGAAAATTATCTATGCATATATTTTGAAAATTTAATAACAAAGTAAAATGAAAAAAAATACTTAACAGAAGAAAAACATCCAAAAAGATGTCATATCCATTATAGGGGATTGGCAAGCTAAAGTAGAAAACCAAATGATAATTGGAATAAGTCAAGTTTTTCCTCAGGGTACAAAATGAAGTTTTGTCAAGATAACTCATTGGTCATAGCAAACACTTCAATAGCCCAAAAGGCAACTCGACACATGGAAATCATCAGATAGATGATCATTACTGAAATCAGACTGATTATATACTTTGCAGCCAAAGATGAAGAAGTCAAATAAAATAAGATTGGAGCTGACTGTAGTTCAGATCATGAACTACTTATTGCAAAATTTTAGACTTAGAGAAAACCATCAGACTGTATAGATATGACCTAAATAGCATCCCTTTTACAAAGTGGAAGTGATGACTATATTGAAGAGTTGAGATTCTGTAAGAGTATCTGAAGAACTATGGACAGAGGTTCACAATATTTTACAGAGGCAGCAACAACAACAACAACAACAACAAATCCCAAAGAGAAAGAACAGAAAAGCAAAATAGCAAAATATACAGAAAAACTATGTAAGAAAGATCTTAACATTACCAATACCCCTTAGTGATCTGGATCCAGACATCCTGAAGAATGAAGTTAAATAGATCCTAGGAAGCATTGCTAACAATTAGACTAGTAGAGGTGATGAAATGCTAGCTGGGCTATTTAAAATGCTAAGATGATGCTGTTAAAGTGCTGCATTCAGTATACTAGGAAGTTTGGAAAATTCAACAGAAATCACTAGATCCTAAAAAAAAAAAAAAAGAAAAAAGAAAAAGAAAATCAATTCCTATTCCAAATGTAAAGAAGGGCAAATTACCAAACAATTGCACTCTTCATACACCAGAAAGATTATGTTTAAGGTTCTTCAAGCAATGCTACAGCAATATGTGAATTAAGAAGGGCTAGAAGAGCAGGCTGGCTTTGGAAGCAGAGGAACTAGAATCCAATATTCATTGGATTATGGAGAAAGCAAGGGAATTCCAAGAAAACATTTACTTCTGCCTAGTTAACTCTAAAGTCTTTGGCTTTGTGAGGATCACAGCAAAATGTAGTGAGTCCTCAAAAAGGGAAGATCAGATCCTTTTACTTGTCTCTAGAAGAACCTATATGTGGGCCAAGAAGCAAGTTGGAACTGACCATAGATCAACTGACCGGTTTAAGAATGGAAAAGGGGATGACAAGGCAGAGAAGCAGAGCCCCCGTTCAAGTTGTCTTGAGCATAAAGCATACTGTCCAAGAAAAGATATGGGGCCATCAAATAACTCCATGAAACATCTGGGACTATTCTTTCTGCCATCTGTCCCGCTAAGCAACTGTTCTTGTCTACTCTGCTTTGGCTTCTCCCCCTGATTAGCAACTTCCTCTGTTGGATGGGACTTGATGCTAATATTTAAGTTTTCTTGATTTCTTGGTGATATGTAAAATCTTCTCAGAATTAGTTCATTGTGAGAGTTCCAAGTAATTTGACTTTTGCCTGACAATGTAATTAAGCAATTATGGGAACTGTGAGGGAAAACTTTATTGCATTACTTAAACCTGGATAATCTGAAATAAGCCCCTGCTCCTGGGTGGATGGACCCAGAAGTAGCCGACATCCGGAAGAGACAGCTCTCCCAAGATTCCAGACCAGGGCCGAATCTGCTTTTTTCTCCCCCCTTGTCATGTGTCCAACCACCAACGCCCTGCTTCAAGTGTGTTGGCATTTTCTGACATTCTTGGCGTCCTCTCTTTTCAATAAATTACCTGGAACACTTCCTGGATAGGCCCCCTCAAGGAAGTGACCCTCTGGGCAATATCCTGGGGCATATATGCCTCCCTCTTATTGTTCAAGGAGGTAGGAGTTACTTCCAGACCTCCTCTCTTTGGCTAAAAGGGGGAAATGTCAAAAATATTTTGGAGATACCCTGTTTCCCAGAGCAAAGGCCCAGCAAGCAGGCTGTGCCCTGGGTTCGGCATGACAATAATCTCTTGCCTTCTGGAATGATCTCACCCTCTGGGCAAAGCGTATTATTGCTTGGATCAGCACCGGGGTGTTCACTTAGGAATTTGACTCCCCTTATTTTCCAGGGCCTTCCATCACACGTTCACAGCTCCTGCTCCTTGTCACTGACAGGCACTGGATAGGAGTGCGGTTCCTGGTTTTAGGCCCTGCTGGATGGCCACGACTTCCAAGACTTGAGATAATGGCTTTTCCCATGCGACCCAAGAACATCTGGATTGTCTCAAGCAATGCCAACCATGAGCATTATCTCATGATCTCAGAATGACTGTTGTGGGCCAACCCCTTTTGTGCATAAAAGTGGTGCCAGCCTTAGCAGTGTTAAGGCCTTCTTTGGGGAGAGTGGGAGTAGGAGAGGAAAGGAAACTTCTACTTGCAAATGTCATTTTCCTCACTCTCAAATTAAAATTCTGTTTCATTCTCCTGTCTCTAGCCAGCCTCCAATCATCCAGTTCTGGTCCAGTTAGCATCCCATATAATCAAAGCTAGGGTTTTTCCACTAGCTACTGTAAGAGTTGGACTATCAGGAAAGCTAATCACAAAAGGATCAGTGCCTTTGAATCATGATGAGACTTTTGAGACCTCCTTAGACAGCAAGGAGATCAATCAATCAATGTTTAAACGAATTAATTCAGATTATTACTGAAAAGTCAAATACTGAAGCTGAAGTACTTTGGCCATTGTATTGCTCCCATGATGCTGAGAAGATGGGACTCGCTGGTGTTAGGAAAGATTGGAGGCAAAAAGAGAAGGGGGTGGCAGAGGATGAGATGGAGGGATGGCCAGACTTTGGAAGATGGTGCAGGATAGAAGAGCCTGGTGTGCTATGGTCCCTGGGGTTGTTGAGGTGTGAGAGATCCCCTTTGGCCCGTCCAGGTTCCCAAACCCCAATGAATGAGGCGAGAGGTTTGTGGCAAAAATGGGTTTATTACGCTGAGAAAACAACTTTCCCAGGGGCCAGTTACACAAGGGGAGTGGTGAGGATTCGGGGTTCAGAATTGCCTAGTATCAGCCTTCTGAGGCTTGAGGCTGGGGAAATTAAGGGCTAATTTCTATAGAGGGTTTTGATTATACCTAGGCCAGGATCTCCAATGGAATAGGTGGAGATCCCATCTAAGAGGGTGGGGCCCTCCCAGAGACCAGGAGGGTTTCCATTCTGGGCCTTTCCAACCCTTCCCTCCCACAATAAAGAGGGATAGTTTACATCAGGGTCATGGAGAGCAGACATGATGAACGACTTCTGACAACACTGGGAGAAAGAAAAAAAGAGGGCGCAGACCAGAGTCCTGTAGCCCTGGGCTATCCCAGTCTCTTTGGGGTGCAAGTCCAGCAAAGGAGTCTGGAAGGGAGACAGGAGGACGTCCTGAGAACCCAGAGAAGAGGGAGCCTCGAGGCTCCCAGTGGGAGAGACCCTGAAGGTGGAGCTTGAGAAAAGGCCCTTGGATTTGGCCATGGGTGAAATGAGATCAGATGCCAGCTTAGAGAGTGCCCTCATGGGTGGGCAGCCACAGCTCCCAAACACCCCTCCCCTGTGGGTGGGCAGCCAGTCACCCCCTCTCCCCCGTGTGGCAAGCTTCATCAGAGGAGAGGGGATCAGACATAGCAGGGATCCAGGGACCCAGGAACACGGGCAGGGGAGGAGCAGGAAGACTTAAGGGCACTGGATGGCACAGGAGGGCTGGGGGCCCTCTCAGATGGCCCTCACTCCCCCTAAGCGTGCTTGCGGGGAAGAGGAGCCTTAGTACGCTGCCAGCCCACTGGGGAAGCCTTGACTCCTTCCCTTCCCCCCCACCAGTCCTCCCTGTGTGCCCCCCTCCTCCAACCACCTCCCCCGGCTCTCAGAGCCATCAGGCCGGACATCCAAGGTCCCAGGGTCAGAGGGCGGTTAGGAGTTGTTGGCCGTTTGCAAGGGTCAAAGCCACGAGGGCTCCTGGACCCCGGG
>JAJPUD010004904.1:84880-146029 GCA_023553655.1 Myrmecobius fasciatus | reverse complement strand
ACTATCCCAACCCAAAGTAATTTAAAAGATCAGTGAAAACCTGGAATTGTGATGTTACAATAATTAAAGTCGGAAAATCTTCATAATGATTATCTATTGTTCCTCTTGGTACTCTTACCAAAGACTTGAATGCACTGATGTAAAGTGAAGTGAGCAGAAGAATTTACATAAATGATCCAAATAATGTAAAGGAAAAGAATTTTGAAAGACCACAATTCGGACTAATCAGAACTCTGGAAAACTTAGGATATAACTTGTATCCTACCTTAATAGAAGGCTGTGTGAGTGGTGGAGGATGAGACATTGATTTTCAGGCATAGTATCGGTTTGCTTTTCTTGACTATTTTTATAGGGAGAGCTTTTATGGGAGGAGAGATGGAGCTCATGAGTAATGATATATTCCCCCCAAATTAAGAAAAGTACATTAATGCAAAGTTAAAAATATATAGAGAGAATGCAGTGTTAAGGAACATAGATAAGAACAAAAATCTTCAGAAGGGGACTTTTTTCTGTCTTAAGATATAAGATAGTTTTAAACATAAGTTCATATAACAGAAACTTTTTTTTTACATATGGAATCTTTGTTGGTTGTTCTTACATTTTTTAAAAAAGACTTTTATGAAGTAATTTAAAGAACAGAAATCAGGGGCAGCTAGGTGGTGCAATGCAGAGAGCATCAGCTCTGAAGTCAGGAGGACCTGAGTTCAAATTTGATCTCAGACACTTAACATGTCCTAGCTGTGTGACCCTGGGCACTTAACCCCAATTTCCTCAGCGGGAGGAAGGGAGGAAGGGAGGGAGGGAGGGAGGGAAAAGAAACCTTTTCCATTTTAGAAGGCCTGACTTGAAAATACCCAACAGGAGTCATTTAACAGTTCTCTGTCAGCTTAGAAAGCACGTCTTTAGGGAGCTGTGCTTGTCTCTGATTACTGAACATTTTTCCCAGTGATTTGGACAAATGCACAAACAGCAAGGTTTTTTTTTAATATGTTTATTTGATTTTTTAATTTAAGCTTTTTTTTTTTCCTGAAGCAATTGGGGTTAAGTGACTTGCCCAAGGTCACACAGGTAGGAAGTGTTAAGTGTCTGAGACCAGATTTATACTCAGGCCCTCCCGACTAAAGGGCTGGTGCTCTATCCACTGCATCACCTAGCTGCCCCAAGTTTTTTATTTTCAAAAGATATGCATGGATAACTTTTCTTTTTTTATTTATTAATACTTTTTATTTGCAAAACATATGTATGGGTAATTCCTAAACATTAACCCTTACAAAGCTTTCTGTTACGAATTTTCCCCCCCCTACTCCCCACCCCTCCCCTAGATAGCAGGATATCCACTACATGATAATTATGTTAGAATACTTAAATCGAATATATGTATAGTTATTGCCACACATCATTTTTGTGCAGGAGAAATCATATCTATAAGAGAGAATAATCCGATAAAGGAAATACAATGTAAGCAAACATCAATAGAGAACATGAAAATGTTATGTTGTAGTCCACATTTCACATCCCTCTCTCTGGGTGTATATAGCTTTCTTCACTGAACAGTTGTGATTGGTTTGAAGCATTTCATTATTGAAGAGAGTCATGTCCATTAGAACTGATCCTCATATAGGACTGTTGTTGCCGTGTACAACGATCTCCTGTTCTGCTCATCTCACTCAGCGTCAGTTCATGCAAGTCCCTCCAAGCCTCTCTGAAATCATCCTGCTGGTTGTTTCTTACAGAACAATAATATTCCATAACATTCATATACCATAATTTATTCAGCCACTCTCTAATTGATGGACATCTACTCAGTTTCCAGTTTCTAGCCACCACAAAAAGAGCTGCCACAAACATTCTTGCACATGTGGGGCCCTTTCCTTCTTTTATGATTCTTTGGGATATAAGCCCAATAGAAACACTGCTGGGTCAAAGAGTATGCACAGTTTGATAACTTTTTGAGCATAGCTCCAAATTGCTCTCCAGAATGGTTGGATCCGTTCACAGCTCCACCAACAATGCATCGGTGTCCCAGCCTTCCCACATCCCCTCCAACATTCATCATTATCTTTTCCTGTCATTTTAGCCAATCTGACAGGTGTATAATGGTACCTCAGAGTTGTCTTAATTTGCATTTCTCTGATCAATAGTGATTTGGAGCACCTTTTCATATGATTATAAATAGTTTTAATTTCATCATCTGAAAATTGTTTGTTCATATCCTTTGACCATTTATCAATTGGAGAATGGCTTGAATTTTTAGAAATGTGAGACAGTTCTCTATATATCTTAGAGATGAGACCTTTATCAGAACCCTTAAATGTAAAGATGATTTCCCAATTTGATGCTTCCCATGGATAACTTTTCAATATTAACTCTTGCAAAACCTTGTGTTCCAATCCCCCACCCCTTGTGTTCCCTCCCCTAGATGGCAAGTTATCCAATATATATTAAACATGGTAAAAAATGTGTTAAATCCAATATAGGCATACATATGTATACAATAATCATGCTGCACAAGAAAAAATTTTAAAAAGGAAAATAAATGAGAAAATAAAATGCAGGCAAATAACAAAAAGAATGAAAATGCTATGTTGTGCTCCACACTCAGTTCCCACAGTCTTCTTTGAGTGCAGATGGCTATCGTCATTACAAGATCATTGGAATACGCCTGAATAACATCATTGTTGAAGAGAGCCATATCCATCAGAATTGATCGTCATATAGTACTGTTGTTGCCGTGTATAATGATCTCCTGGTTCTGCTCGTTTCACTCAGCATCAGTCCATGCAAGTCTCTCCAGGCCTTTCTGAAATTGTCCTGCTGGTCGTTTCTTATAGAGCAATAATATTCCATAACATTCATATACCATAATTTATTCAGCCACTCTCCAATTGGTGGGCATCCCTTCAGTTTCCAGTTTCTAGCCACTACAAAAAGAGCTGCCACAAACATTCTTGCACATGTGGGGCCCTTTCCTTCCTTTAAGATTTTTTTGGGCATGGTTCCCAATTGCTCTCCAGAATGGTTGGATCAGTTCACAATTCCACCAACAAAGTATGTGTCCTAGTTTTCCCACATCCCTCCAACATTTATCATCATCTTTTCCTGTGAACAGATAGCAGGTTTTTCAGGTTTATAGATGGACCAGAGGACTAAGGACTGCATGATGGAGTCAGGATTCAAAAACCTCTTGCTAGACAACATTGAGGTGAATCTAACCAAATGAGATTTAATAGGAATAAATAAGTCTCACACTGTGACTGTGCCCTTTCTTTAAAGGGGCCCTCTGGCTTTGTTTCCCCTTTGACCCTTTCCAAAGGAACAGTGGTCCCTTCATTGACCAGGCTGGAGCCTTTTTCCACTCCTGGTCCTTGTCAACCTTTGACATCGCTGACCACCTTCCCGGGTTTTTTCCTTCCCTTCCCGTCCTTCCTGCTGGGTCACGCTCACTCTTTGTGGGTGCCCTCCCTTCAGGCTCCGTCCTGGGCCCTGCTCTCCATCACTCTGTCCTGGATAGCTCCCATGATCCGTACGTCCAGCCCAGCCTCTCTCCTTTCATCCCTGCTTTGGCAGTGACCTTGGACCCTTGGCTTGATGGCTCTAAGGCAGCTCAGCCTCTGCTGGTCTCCACCAGAACTCTCTCTGCCCCAGGCTCCTCCGGACCCCTAGCTCGGACCCTCCAACTGTTCCAGGTTCTATGAAAACGGGCCCCCTGCTGTATGCACGCTTGCCTTTTTAATATTGTATCAGACAGGTGCCAAGCTCCTTTTTCACATTAGCTTGCCTGATGTGTAGATCAGCAGGATTCAGACACGCATTTAATGGAATCGGTCACAAAATTTTACCAGTCAGTACATTTATGGTAGAGTGGGCCCAGGATTGTGCCCCAAGCACATTTGTTTGAGGGGGGTAGGCAGCTTCTTAGGGGGACACACTAAGTGTAATTTCACAAAGAGGGAGTTGGCGCAGAAGTCCGACCCCCCATCTGGGGGAAAATGGGGGAGGGACAGCCCCACCTCTGCGATTACCGCCCCCTTTCCACACAGCCCCCCCAGTATCCACCCTGGAACAAGGCCCATTTGGGACCAGGTAGCTGAGCATTTGCAGAGCAGACTTTGGGGTACCCCTTGCCCCAGAACACGAGCAAGTCATTAATTGTTAGGAGCTCTGCTCCATCTTGGGCTCAGAAAAGACTGAATCCCAGGGCGAGACATACCCGAAGCTGCCCTGTCTCAGGGGGTCCCAGAACTGGGAAGGAGAGCGCCATTTCAGGGATTAGTGAAGCACTTTGTTTGCCGATCAGGTGAAGAGAATGAGAGCCAAGAGTCTGTACAAGGACCAGCCATGAGGAGATGGACTAAGAGATGGCCCTCCTGACACCCGTGTTTCCCAGATAGAAGAAAAGACAGTGACCATCCTGGTTGTTGCTATGCTTCAGGATGAGGTCATTCTCCAGGAGATCCTGCCATTCAGAAGTCAAAAAGGACTTGAGAAGTCAGGAAAGCTTAATAGTGGTTTCTAGTCTCACCTACTTTTTGTTACCTTGATTCACAGAATTACTGACTTTAGTTAGCTCCCTGATGCTCACTGCACCACTGTAAATGGCGCGCCATCCACGTCCTCTCATCCTGAACTTTCCCCGGAATCCTTCCCGGGGGATTCCTCTTTTAGTGTTTTGTGGACACCGCTGAGCACTGAGGCTGTCCCGGCCTGGCCCTTTGGCTTTAATGCCCCTTTGGGCAGGTGATGGGGGAGCCTCCTCTCACTCGTTGTGCTGCTTTCCACGGTTCTCTGGAGCCCTCGTATGTAGGAAGAGCTTTGAGTTGGAGGGACCTTCGAACATGGAAGGGACTTGTCGAGGTCTTAAAGGAGGAGGTTGGATTGGAATTAAAGTCCTCAGGCTCCAAACCTAGGCCTTTGCTCATTGACTGCATGATGCCATCTACACTTAGGAGCCTTGTTTATCTTGTCTGAAAAATGAGGTTTTTTCCTCAGGAGATTCTGTGATTCTAAGAGATGTCCCACAAATCAGTAGCACTCTGCCTTTAGATTCCTGTGGCATCTGGACCAGAACATTCAAATTGAGTCCATTTTACAAAGAGAGAAATCGAGGTATGAAGAGGGTAAGTGCCCCACAAACACATCAAGATGAGAGTCTGCATTTGGACTCAGGCCTAGCTGCGTTTCTCTATTTCATCTGTGGCCTAACATGTTGGAGTAAGTACTGGGAAGACTGGAACGAAATGCAGCGATTCTGCTCTCGTTATCCGAGAACATGGCTGGCCCCTGCCAGGCCAGGCCAGCCGCTCCACTTCCCAGCCTTGGTGTCCTTCCACTCTGATGCGGGAATGCGGCTGTCCTCCCCTCCTGTGCTGCTGCTGCTTTGGTAAAATTGGGCTGCCCGTGCTCTGACCTTCCTCTTGTGATCTGTGCCATCAGCTTCTCGCCTGCGTCCCCAGAACTTAGCGGAGCTTGGCACATAAGGAACCCTTGATAAACGCTTGTCTGGCTGCTGCGTCTCGGAGGGCAGGATGGAGTGATTTTCCACCCTTTGGCCTTCTCTTTGGGGTAACTTGGGCGTTAGATTTCTCTGGGAGATCTTGATCATCAGCCATCTTGGGGCATTTCTCAGTCACTACCTTATAATACATAATTCTCTTGGGTTTCAGAAGCTGTAAGTGGGGGCAGCCATCGGGTGCCTTTCCCTTCTGGCCCCTCTTCCCTTGATTCCTCCTTCTGTCTAGGGTTTCATGACACCCCTCTCCCTTCCTGACTGACCCCTCTGGGTCTCCTTTGCCAGGTCTTTATCCCGGTCACACTTGCTAACCATGAGTGCTCCTCAGTTCTACTTCTGCTCTACCTCTCTGCTATTTCAATTGCTTTTCTCATCCATTCCCATGCTTTAAATTATGATCTCTGTGGCAGTGGTTCTCCAGCCCGCATCTCTCAGCTGACCCCCAGGCTGACTTTCCAAGACCTCACACGGGGTGTCCACATCCATCTTAAACCCGTCTCCCCTCTTTTCCCCCAAGCCCTCCCCTCTTCCTCACTCTTACTTCAGGGGCACCAGCATTCTCCCAAGTCATTCAGGAATAGCCTGGACACTCCCCCGCCCCCTCAGCCTCTCTTAGTGCTTGCATCCAAGCTGCATCTCTTGCCACTATCCCAGCACGGTCCTTCTCCTCTCAGGCCCGGACCACTGCAGTTTGAGACCCTCCTCCCTCCCAGATCTGGCCACGTCACCCCCCTCGGCACCTTCCAGAGCGAACTTTTGCCCTCACGGTTCTGCATGTCCTGGCCATGGCCGGGCCTCTCCTGCCTCCTGTTCCCTTTCTCCCCACTCCAGGGTCCCCCCATGTACTCCTCTCCCACAAAAACTTGCTGCTCTTTGCATACAATGCTCTCCAGTAATGTCTGATCAGGGATACAGTATGTCATCAAATATGTACAAACAAGATGCACACAGAACAAATATGGCAGCGAGGTGGGGCAGTGAATAGAACCAGGGAGCCTCATCTTCATGAGTTCCAGTTTGACCTTAGACACTTATTAGCTATGTGGTCCTGGAGAGGTCACCCAACCCTCTTTGCCTCAGTCTTTCCTCTGTAAAATGAGCTGGCAAAAGGAAATGACAGATCATTCCCGTATCTTTACCAATAAAATATAAATCGCATCACAAGGAGTTGGACATGATTTCAAAAAGACAATGCCTTCACATACATACATATGTGTCTATGTATATGTTGTTATATAGATGCTTTTATTTATATATATACATATATATATTTGTTATTTCCCCAATTTATTTTTTTAAAAAATTTCAGTAGAGGAAAGGGACTCTCATGTGCAAAAATGTTTTGTGGCTGCCCTTTTTGTAGTGGCAAAAATCCCCAGAGAGATTTATGTGAACTAATGCTAAGTGAAGTAAGCAGAACCAAGAAATCATTGTACATGGGAACAACAAGAAGATTATACAATTCTGATGAACGTGACTCTTTCCAACAATGAGATGACTGATACCAGTTCCAATGATCTTGTGATGAAGAGAGCCATCTACACTCAGAGAGGGGACTGTGGGGACTGAGTGTGGATCACAACATAACATTCTTACTCTTTTGTTGTTGTTCGCTTGCATTTTGTTTTCTTATTATTTACTTAACTTTTTGATCTGATTTTTCTTGTGCAGTAAGAGAATTGTATAAATATGTTTACACACACTGGATTTTTAATATATTTTAACATGTTTAACATATTGGATTGCTTGCCATCTAGGGGAGGGGGTGGGGGGAAGGAAGGGAAAATCTGAAACACAAGGCTATGCATCTGTGCATATGTTTTGAAAATAAAAAACCCTTGAAAAAATAAAAAAATTTCAATAGTATTTTTTTTGCAAACACATGTAAAGATAGTTTTCAACATTTACATTTGTAAGACTTTTGTGTTTCATATTTTTCTTCCTTCCTCCCTTACCTCCTCCACCCAAGACAGCCAGCAATCTGATGTAGATTATGTATGTACAATAGTTTTAAATATTTCCATATTTGTCATGTTATACAAGAACAGTCAGACCAAAAAGAAAAAAAAAAAACACAAGAAAGAAAAAACAAAGCAAACAAAAGGGTGAAAATTCTGTGTTTTGATCTCCATTCAGAATCCATCATTCTTTTCTCTGGATGCAAATAGCATTTTCCATCCCATCAGCTTTTGTTTCCAGATGATATTTTCCAACATCTAATGTTGGAAATTTATTTCCACTTTCAAGTGGAAGCATTACCTAGTATCAAGGTAGATTGTGGCTTGCTTGCCACAAAGGTTCATTTGCCCCCATTTGGCAAAGTGGCCTCGTGGACAGAGGGTCTGAGGGCTTCCTGGCATATCTCTCCTGTTCCCTCTTAGCTTTGTGACTGACAGTAGAAAGGCTGCTTCCCTTCTCTGAGTCTTCATTTCCTCACCTTTAAAAGATGAACGGTTTCGATCGTCATCTCCAAGGTCCCCTCCTCACTTAAGTCTGTGATCCTAGAATGTTGCAAATTCTTTTAGAAATTCTCCAGCTTCATCTCAACACCAGACACAATCTTTGAAGTTCTCTGCTTTTTATGGCACCCCAAGGGTCAGCTGTCCCATGAAACAGGCTGCCCTGGATAGCACCTTTGTTTTTCTCCTTGAAGAGAATCTAGGAGCTCTTATTCCATTAAATCAGAAGTGTTTGTGTCTTCAGGTTTCATTCAGTGGTAATGTGTAGACGGTCATGACTCGATTCCTCCAATAATCTAAGTGCTTTTATTGGTCATTAGACAAAGATCAGAATTTGTAGCTTTAAAAGTTAAATCAACATTAAGAGACTATCTGTGAATCCTGCTCCCCATTTCCCTTGTTTCTATCATCTTACCCCTGTCTTGGCAAAAGCAGAAAGGGGCCAAACTGCAAGAAACTAGAAACTGAGTGGATGCCCATCAGTTGGAGAATGGCTGAATAAATTATGGTATATGAATGTTATGGAATATTATTGTTCTGTAAGAAACGACCAGCAGGAGGATTTCGGAGAGGCCTGGAGAGACTTAAATACATGAACTGATGCTGAGTGAAATCAGCAGAACCAGGAGATCATTGTACACGGCAACAACAATACTGTATGATGATCAATTCTGATGGATTTGGCTCTCTTCAACAATGAGACAATTCAAACCAGTTCTAATTGTTCAGTGAAGAAAAGAGCCATCTATACCTAGGGAGAGACTATGGGAACTGAGTATGGACCACAACATAGCTTTTTCACGCTTTCCGTTGATGTCAGCTTGAATTTTGTTTTCTTTCTCTTTTTTTTTTTTCTGGTTTGATTAGATTTTTCTTGTGCAGCAAGATAACTTTACAAATATGTCTACACATATTGGATTTAACATATATTTTAACATGTTAACCACACTACGAGCCACCTCGGGGCGGGGGGGGATGGGGAAAGGAGGGGAAAATTGGAACACAAGGATCTGCAAGGGTTAATGTTGAAGGGGGCAGCTTCAACAGCCCTGAAGTCAGGAGGACCTGAATTCAAATCTGGACTCAGACACTTAACACTTCCTAGCTGTGTGACCCTGGACAAGTCACTTAACCCCAATTGCCTAAGGGGGAAAAAGGATTAATGTTGAAGAATTATCCATGCATATTCTTTGAAAAATAAAAAGCTTTATAAGGGAAAAAAAAAAGAAAGAAAGATAGGGGCCAAACTGGACCAAACCCCATTTTATCTGTTTTTCTGTTTCTTATGTCTCTGTGGCCAAAGAATTTACTGACTTATGGCTAAGTTTGATGACCAGCTGGAAAGCAAGCCATGTTGGTCACAGACTCCGTATATTGTTTCTCACAAAGCAGAAGAAGACTCTTGGAATAAGAATAAATCATTCTACGTACATTTACAATGTGGGGCACACTTCTTTAAATAGCAGAAGGAGTTATGAAAATTACACTTAATGGACAGCAGTGTATAACAATATCTTTTCTAATGCTGTGGTTAGTATTTAATTATCATAGCTTATAGAGGGGGATAGGGCTAGATGGTTTATAGAAATTGTCATGGTATAGAGAGCTGTGCTGGGAATCGGGAAACCTGGGCTCCGGTTCAGCCATGCTGGCTCTGTGACACAGGGCATGTTCCTGAGACAATAAGTTGCAGGCAGTGTGCGGCTCCAAAGAGCTACAGGCTACCTCCCTGTCTGAGAGTTTATTCTCCCAACAAAGCACATCTGTCCCCTTTTTGTTTTTGTGGGTCAGTTGATTTGTTAGTTATTTACAAAAAGTCCTCCTTTTGGGGGACTAGCCCTGATCTTGAGAGTCAGGAAGGCTTGAGTTCCAATTTGGCAAATTAACCTCTGCTTGCCTCCATTTTCTGAACTGCAAAATGGAGACCAAATTAACTTCAATCTTCCAGGATTGTTGTGAAGATCAAATGAAAAAATAGTTGTAAGTAATATGCTTAGTACAGTGCTTAGTACGCCTATAAATGTTAGCTATCATCACTATTATTGTATGACACATAATTAGATAATTAAATGCTTCTTAAAATGAATTGAGATAACTGATGAAGTGACTTAAAGTTTGACCATTAACAGAACTGGGATCCAAAGGCGGCAGGTCCTTTGAATGAAGAACTTTCCCTTGTAGTATGTTGTGAGAAAACTATTACAATTCTTTTTTTATGCACATAAAAGAAAAGGTCCTTTTTCTAGTACAAATTCCAATATTAGGGCATTTTATAATCTCCCTCTCAAATATATAGCAAAGAAAGCAGTTTAGATTTTGTTACCACAACTTATATAAGCATCACATTTTAAATTTTTTATATTAAAGCTTTTTATTTTCAAAACATGTATGGATAATTTTTCAACATTGACTCTTTTTCTTTTTTTTTTTTTTTTTCTGAGGCAATTGGGGTTAAGTGACTTGCCCAGGTCACATAACTAGGAAGTGTTAAGTGTCTGAAACCAGATTTGGACTCAGGTCCTCCTGACTTCAGGCATGGTGCTCTATCCACTGTGCCACCTAACTGCCCCTCAACATTGACTCTTGCAAAACCTTGTGTTCCAAATTTCCCCTCTCCTTCCTCCCACTCCCTCCCCTAGATGGCAAGTAATCCAATATATGTTAAACATGTTAAAAATATGTTAAATCCATATATGTATGCATAGTTGTACAGTTATCTTGCTGCACAAGAAAAATAAGATCAAGATGGGAAAAAAATGAGAAAAAAAATAAAATGCAAGCAAACCACAACAAAAAGAGTGAAAATGCTATGTTGTGATCCATATTCAGTTCCCACGGTCCTCTCTCTGAGTGTAGATGGCTTTCTCCATCACAGGGTTATTGGAACTGGTCTGAATCATTGCCATATCCATCCTATAGTCTTGTTGCTGTGCATAATGTTATCCTGCTTCTGCTCGTTTCACTCAGCATCAGTTCATGCAAGTCCCTCCAGTCCTCTCTGAAATCGTCCTGCTGGTCGTTTCTTACAGAGCAATAATATTCCATCACATCCATATACCATAATTTATTCAGCCACTTTCCAATTGATGGGCATCCATTCAGTTTCCAGTTTCTAGCCACTACAAAAAGGGCTGCCCCAAACATTCTTGCACATGTGGGGCCCTTTCCTTCCTTTAAAATCTCTTTGTTATACAGACCCACTGCTGGATCAAAGGGTAAAGCATCACATTTTAAATGGACTGTTCGGAAGATTTTCACAACTACATCAATTGAATAAAATCAAGCAAGTTAAATGTCCAGCAGGTGAGAAACCATTAAATGGAAGACATAGGACAAGTCTGAGGAATTCAAAGAACTCTGAAAAGACCTTTATGAAATAATCCTATCCAAAAAAGGGAAAAGCTAACTTAGAACAGACTATACACAAGTACTTATTTCAAGCCTTTTAGGTTTTTAGTTAAGTTTACAAATTGATTTAAAAACCTTTGTTATAGAGAAGGCAAAAACTTGAAACTGTAGGGCTGACTCAAGCAAGGTTGGGGAGACCCAGGACTGAGCTACCTCAGTTTGTGGAAGGATCAGTCAGCCCTTGCCAGTCAGTCCCATTGGTTTTCCTTGGGTTAGCAGCTTTTTTACGTGAGAGGGTACTTAGTTTAACATGGCAGTCTCTTTCAGTGTTAATCTAGGAAGCTGGATTTGAAAGTTACATTTGTGACCCAAGGCACTGGTCTTCCCTCTGCCTGGAAATTCCAGGGTCTTTTTGCTCCTCCTCTGCCCCCCTCCCCCACAAAAGTAACATTGACTTATGGCCCCCACACAGATGGCTTAGTAGGGAAGTAAGTGACTGATCTAATGCCAGCTCTGTAGGGTCCTGGCTTTGAGTCCTGACTTTAAAGTGTTGTACTTCGGTAACCTTGACCCCTTTGGGCCTTTTTTTTTTTTTTTTATCGGAGTCTCAGATCTTGCAGCTCTAAAGATAGGACTGAGACTCTGTGATCTTTAGCTCTATATGGGATTTGGAGCATTCTTCCACCTCTGCAGGGAAAAAACAAAAAACTGCAGAGAGAAATAGGAGGGGCCACCTCGCTGTGAGATTGGCAAGGCTGAGCAGAAATGCCGCCGCCGGCCCGACCCATTGCTGGTTCTGGCCCTGGCCCTGGAATTCTGTCCAAGATCGTGAAGCCATGACCCTCCGACTCGGCTACCAGCCCCCCAGAGAGAGCGGAGCGAGCCCTGGGTATGGACACCTTTGTCCCAGCTCTTTGTGCTGACAAAGGAACCAAATTGGGAAGACCTTGGAGATCTCGGCAAGCAGCGACCAGAAGGGACGGGCCCAGTGATGGGACCCTCCTGGACCTGTGGGAGCCCATTGGGCTGGATCCTGCACCTTGATCAGGTGTATTCTTTTGTTTCCCTTTGTTTCTCAGTGGGGGTGGTACAAGGGAAAAGGGAACGAATGATGGATTTTTGTAATTTGAAGAAAAAAATTGTTTAGTAAACAGTGTTTGAGATCTTAAAGCTTTGCAGTTTCCTGAAGGGCCACTAGGTGGCACCGTGGTCAGAGTGCCAGGCCTGGAGTCGGGAAGGCTCCTGTCCCAGGTTCAAATATGGCCCCGGACACTCTTGAGCCGGGAGACCCCCGGCACCTTATTGCCCCCCCACCCCACCCCCTTGCCTCAGTTTCCTCCTCGGTAAAATGAGCTGGGGAAGGACGTGGCAGATCCTTCCAGTGCCCCTGCCAAGAAAAGCCCAAATGGGCCATGGAGAGGGAAGCTCGCCAGAAGGACGCAACCACCATTTCCCAAAAGTGACCCGCCTGTTTTCCTCCTGTGTACCTACAAACGTCGGCCCCCTGGTGAGTGCGCCTGTGTACGGCCCTCTGGCCGCCTGAGTGGGGCTGGCGCCATCTGAGATGGAGGTGCTGCATTCTCCCCGATGGATAAAAGGTCGCGCTACAAAGTCTTGGCGGCTCTTTTCTTGGTCGTCAGTCTCCAGCATTATGAAGTAGCCGCTGTGGGCCAAGGACTGAGCTCAGACAAGTCTCTGGAGGAGGTTTTGTTCTGTGCCCCGCTCAGCCGGCTCCTCGTTGTCCGAGGCAGAGCTCGCACCCAGAACTTGCCGATTGTTGAGGCCCGTGTTTTCAAAGGGAGGCAGTGTTAGCTGGCGTTGTGAAGGACGTAGTCGGAAGGCGGGTCCCCGACAGAAGCATTTATTTTCAGAATGACCCTAACCCCGGCATGTCTCCCACACGACCCGGCAGTTAAAAGCCACTTTTAAAATAGCTTCTGCAGTGCTTTTGCAAAATATCTTGTCCCGTTTTATCTGTCACATAAAGCTCTGGGGGACTTTCAGTAGTTTTCACTCGGAAGGGTGGAACTGGCTCCTAAGTTTCTTCATTGCTCTTGGCTTTGACCCTAGTTGTCCCGATGACCTCGGAGATCTCTTCCAGCTCTAAGTTTTTGATCCTTTATGTATTTGTACAAGTTTCCGGGTAATGGCTAGGAGGAGATACGTTAGCCGCTTTGAATTATTTTGCTTTAATTCGGTCAGATCCAGACTTTTGGGGGTTTATTTTTCTTTGAGCTAAACCTAAATAAAAGTAGCATCATGTGCTATGTCAATGTGATTGATGGGTTCTTTCTTCCCCTCTCCCCTGCAGTTATGAAAAACCTCCCCCAGGACTTATCAAGGTGAGTAGAGAGTCAATTCTTTTGAACAAACTTGTGTAAAGTCAGATAATGATGAGAAGCATATTGATTCTTGAGGCGCTTTTGGTAACTGCTTCTTTACTGCCGAGAATTGTTTTTTAAAGCCTTTTGTGAACGTATCAGAGAATACACTAAAACTTCTCCCGTCTCTCAGACCCCTTTGGCAGCTTGGAGAACTTGGGGCCCTTTTCTTTAAATTCAGAGAGTAAAACATGTAGGATTTCAGAGGAAACCAATTACATTTAAGATCTAATTTTTTCCTGACCAAGTTCATGGAGCCTTTGAAATCTACCCACACCCGGGCAGGCATTGGACGATCCTTAGAACCGTCCAACAGGCGGGAGGACCAAGAGGGAACAGTGGCCGAGAGGAGCTAGTTGTCCCTGCCACAAAGAACGAGGCCCATCAGACTCGGAAATCCAGAAGTTCCCATTTCTGATCATTTCATTTCAATGAGGGGATTGGAATTGTTACTGAAAGAGATTAAGAAGGGAGTGGGGAATGCTGTTTCTAGGATTAGGGCAGGGGCTCTCATTTGGGCCTAGTGCCCCCAGTGCTGCCTGGTCCTGGGCCCTGTACAAAGTAGGTGCTTGATGAAATAATGAATTGAGTCCATTATTAAATCAACAATGTAGGCTCCAGATGGATGCTAATCATGTAAGAGGCAAATATGTGGTTCAGTGGTTAGAGTACCAGGCCTGAAGCCAGGAAAATCTGAGTTCAAATCCAGCTTCAGACAGTTACTAGCTGTGTGATCTTGGGCAACTCTGTTTGCCTCAGTTTCCCTGTAAATTGGAGATAATAATAGCACTTCCCTTTCAGAGTTTTGAGGATTAAATGAGATGGTAATTGTAAAGTGCTTAGCACCCTGGCCCATCATCAGCACTGTTTTAAATGATAATAATAGAATTATTATTATTGCTCACTTATTTGGGATAGACTGATACTTCATTTAATGCTGATCTATAAATGACCTCTCTTAACTATGAAATTAATTCTAATTGGTTGCTGAATGAAATGTTAGTAGTTAGTAAGACATTTAGTATAAACTTAAACACTGTCACAGTATAGTGTGTTCTTTTGACATCGTATTTATCCTCAATGACAAGCTAGAGAATTCATTTATTAAAACACTGCATTTCTAACAAGTACCTTGTCCAGAATTTGGAAAGACTGGCCGCAAGGAGCTATTTCCATTTGATATACTGCTTTGTTTTGTTAATTTCAGAAAGGCGGGCTTTGATTTTAGAATCTGATTTAAAAATGATCTCTGATTTATTAATTCTAGTCTGTTTTCTGGAAATTTCCTTTTCCTTTTAGCTTGAATTGTGACTTTGTCGTACATAAATTTTCATATGATTTCATTTTTCCTAGTATTTTTCTCTCTTTTCTAGTCAGTAAAATTTGCCTGCATTTGGAATCACCTGAAAGGGATGATGTGGGAGGGGTTTTTTCCTCTCATCTCCATCAAGGAGAGGGAGAGAGAGATTCTGAAACAACTTAAAAACTGGCACTTTGGGCTTTTTGCTTACAGATTTTTCCCCCCATTGTTTAGGAAGATGAGACCAAGCCAGAAGACTGCATACCGGATGTACCGGGCAATGAACATGCCAGAGAATTTCTGGCTCACGCTCCAACTAAAGGCCTCTGGATGCCCTTGGGGAAGGAGGTCAAGGTTATGCAATGTACGGGATCTCTGCCTTTCTGATCATTCAGAAGATCTACAGTGGCCTCCATTTGTGAATTTGCATTCATATTTCTCCCATTCTTAGACACTTTAATGTGGGAAAAGCTTCTTAGAAAACCCAGGTTCCTTCCAGGCTTAGCTCAAAGCTGTTTCCACTTCCACAATAAAACAACCAGAAATACTTAGGAAAGGGGGCAGTTGTCTTCAGTATTTGAAGTGTGTTGATGAACGCTTGTTCTGACTGGCCCCAGAAGACGATACTAGGGGAGTGATGTGGAAGGCAGGGTGAAGCAAGCAGACTTATTAAGGAAAAAGTTCAGAATATTTAGAGCCATCTAAAAGTGGAGGGGAACTTGATGGCATAGCTATTTATTACAGAGTCCCTGCTATTATAAAGGGGAGTTTGAAGGCCTGTTCTATTTGGGTATCTGTTGGATAATTAGTCAGTTTCAAAATGTGAACATCGTCAAGACTAACCTTTCTGTTTTGTGTGACTGCTGTGGGCACTTTTACTAAAACCTTGACTTTTCGGTTGGCTTCTAGGCTGGCGCTGTAAACGGTATGGACACAGGACAGGTGACAAAGAATGCCCATTCTTTATCAAAGGCAATCAGAAATTGGAACAATTCAGAGTAGTAAGTACGATTATACCATCAAGATTTCTTTTGTAGATGCTAAATGTTGGTGGACATGCGCATGATAATTTGTCCAAGAGAAGGTTAACTTCCGACTGGCACTCTCTTTGGTTCAGCGTGGCACACATATCCGAACTTAGGGCCTACAAAATGTTTCCCCCAAAACAATTAAGCAAAATCCTCTAATAGAAAGATTTTCCGTTAGCAGAAAAACTTAGCTTGATCTTTTTTAAATATGGTCTCTGTTTGACCTGAGTTGCCTTTTAATGTTGTCTTCATTCATGCTATTGTAGTCACTATATATATTATTCTTTTGTCCCTTTTTGGTTTTTACTCAATATCTTCTCATGTTTCTCTTTATTCTTCATATTCATCATTCTTCATAGCATAATCATTTCATTCATATTACCTAGTTTGTTCAGTGTTGGCAAATGTTTTGTTTCCTGCATTTTACTTTCTTGATGATGTCACTTTGGATATTTTTATACATCTGGGTCATTTCTTGCTGTCATTGATTTTCTTTTTTAATAGTATTTTATTTTTCCAGATACATGCAAAGATAATTTAACATTCACCTTTGCAAAACCGTGTTTCAAGTTTTTCTCCTTCTCCTCCCTCCTGCCCTCTTCTTCCTCCCCAAGACAGCAAGCAATCCAATATAGGTTAAATACATCATTGCTGTTCATGGGGTATAATAAGCCTTGAGGCAGGGATTCCTTGGACCAAGTATGTAAATCGCTTATTAACTCTTTCTGCATAATCCAGATTGTTTTATAGAATAACTAGATGAATTCTCAATTCCACCTACCATGAATGTGTGTACTCTAGCTTCTTGTCAAGTCTTAATGTGAATTTTCCATCCTGTTATCAATTTGATGGGTGTGAGATTATACCTCAGCAATGCTTCAAGTTTCATTTAGAGATTTTAAATATTTTTTAGATAATTGTTGACTAAAATTTTTTACTGAAGCTTATTCCAGGCCTTGATTTAAAAAAAAAATTATATTTATTCACTATATCATTACGTACTACTAGATATATAGATGTTTTAACTTATGATTAAAAGACATTATTCGATTACACTCTGTAAAGGGTGTTGTTTCAAAAAGACTGACTCTTACCTGTCGATCACATTTTTACTCATCTCAGAGGTTCAGCACTAAATCATAATGTCAGTCAAAAAGCATTTGTCAAGTGCTTACCCTCCATCAGTCACTGTATTTAGCACTTGAGATATAAACAATGAAACAGATCTTGCCCTTAAAAAGCTTACAGTCTATGAAGAGAAACAGCATGAACATAGAAGGATGTGCAAAGTAAATACAGGGCACTTGGGAAGAGCAACCAGAGATATTAGAGGCGAAGGAACCAGCATTTAATAAGTGCCACTGTATACCAAGCACCTTCCAGATAGCTCATCTGATCCTCATAAAAACCCTAAGAAGTCTTCCTGTTATCCCCATTTTACACCTGAGAAAATTGGGGCCGAGAAGCTACAAGCCTGGATGTGCACAGCTCGGAGGTGTCCTGGCCATTTGTCAGCAGGCCACCTGCCCCTCTGGGAGGCCCATAACCAGGCAGCAGCACCAGCGGGACCCCAGAGAGGCGGGAGTGAGAGTGGGGGCAGCTGTTGCTTTGGAAGTGGAATCTCCTGTCCCCGGTGGGACCTGGGGAGCCTTTGGCCTACATGAGGACGTCTGCAAGGGCCAGGCCCTGAATGCCCGAGGTCTTGGAGGTCAGAGAGAGACCACCAGAGTAAGGGTGAAGAGGAGGAGGCACCAGTGGAACAGCAAAGGATGCGGGTGGGAGAATGGGGTCCTCTAAACAGCGAGGAGAGGGTGGCAGCGGGGGACCGGAGAGATAGAAACGAGGTGTGACCACGGAAAGACGGGAGTCCGAGAGGAACTGAGCTCCGAGGGGAAGAGCCCCATCTGGCTGCCCAGGGAAGACAGCGTCCGCAGTCAGTGCTGTGGAGGGGGAGGCCAGGAACAACCCAGAACAGGTGTGAGTGTTAAACCAGGGGAGTGCCAGCACACCGTGAGCCCGGAGAAGGGACGAAGGGTCCTCATGGCAACGCAGACGGGGAGAGAGCATCAAGGGAAGAGGCGGTCAGCGGTGCTGGAAGCCGAGGAGATGGCGAGAAGGGGGCCCACCCCAAATGATGAGGCAACCAAGAAATCACTGGGGAATGGGAGCTTGGGAGGTGAGATGCGAAGGGTCGAGAAAGGAGAGGGAGGCAAGAGCGAGAAAGGAGAGGGGGGGGAGGGCAAGAGCGAGAAAGGAGAAGGAGGGCAAGAGCGAGAAAGGAGAGGGAGGCAAGAAGGAGAGGAGAGGGAGGCAAGAGCGAGAAAGGAGAGGGGGAGGGCAAGAGCGAGGTGTCTGATCTGCCCCCATGTTGGCTGGAAACAGGAGCTGAGATCCAGCACCAGCGTGGGGGAAGGGTTGTGGTTTACAGGGGGAGGCTCCCTGTGCTTGTGGGAAGCAGGGGAGAGAGATTGAGGGTACACGGAGAGTGATCTGGGCAAGAAGGGCCATCTCTGCTCCGAGCTCTGCGTCTGCATGTGTACTGGAGTGGGTCAGTCCATCCCTTGTGTAAGCTGGCTCCTTGTGGGACCCCCAGGAAATCTCATGATTGCCACTGTCTGGACCACTGTTCCTAAGCTGCAGGGACAATGACAGTTGTAAAGATGTCCCCTGTTCCTTTTACGTTAGTGCCTAGGGTGCATTCTGTGAGATGTCACGGGATGGAAGCAGCACCTTTGTCCTGCAAACTTAATTTAACCAGAGATGCGAAGGATTTTAATTTGTAATCAGAAACTTTTATCAAACTTGTCTATTAAAATAACAAAAATTAAACTGTAAACAAGTACTAATTTTAAAAAGTTTTAAAACAATAAATAAAATAAATCTTTTCATTTCTTAATCAAAATTATTTTAGTACTTTTATATTTTTGAATATAACTTTTGTTGAATTTTATTTTTTTCTTTTTTTTTTATAAAGCTTTTTATTTACAAAACATATGAGTGACTTTTCAACATTGACCTTTGCAAAAAACCTTTTTTTTTTTCCCAACCCTTTTCCTTCCCCCCACCCCCCACCCCTAGATGATAGGTAATCTAATACATGCTAGATAGGATAGAATTTTATTTTTTTCAAACAACAAAAAACCGTACCCAATCCCAACCTCATCCTATCCCCAACTGAGAACAAAAAGAATCATGTATAGTCAAATGAAATAAATTTCCAAGTTAGCCATATCTAAAAGAAAATATATAGGTGTATATATACATAAATATAGTGTCTCATTCTGCAATCCGAGATTTTCCTCTCTCTTTTAGGAGGTACATAACCTGTTCATTAGACCTTCGGAAGAGTAGTTGGTCATTAAGCTGAAGAGTTTCTAAGTCTTTCAGTCGTCTTTACCATATTGTTCTCATTGTATCTTCTGTTCTGATTGTGTTCACTTTGCTCTGCCTCAAATAAGTCTTATTTCCCTGAACCCGTTCCCTTCGGCATTTCGAAGAACACAGCAGTATTCCGCTCCTGATTTGTTTACTATTCCCCATTTGACGGGCACCTCCTCAGATTCCCATTCTTTGCCACCTCAAAAAAAGCTTATCAAAAATGTTTTCATATTTTCAGAGCTAATTTGGCCTAGAAATGATTGCTTGTAACCTAGCTTCCTTCTCTCCCTATTCTCCTGTTTCTCTGTTGAATATCTTTCTGTAGCCAACAAATTGTGTTTGTATTCTTCCTGCCTTTGACCAGTTCTGAGGAGAATAAGTTTCCAAGTATCAGCTGCCTCTCCTCCATTTTACATGAGATACTTTTCCCCAACCTTTTCCCTTTTTCCCACTATATGTTCCTTTTCCCCTTTCCATTCTTCTTTTCTCTTTCCATTTTTCTTTTAAATCCATCAGGTTGTAAGAGAACCCCTTGCAGTTTTTCTGTTTCATTCTATGACCACTCATGATAATAGGCTTCAAAGGAAGCACAGGTATCATCTCTCCATAATAGAACATAAGCACTTTTTCCTTGTTTAGTCCCTTAGGATTGTTTTTCTTTTATCTTCTGAGCTTAAATTTCAGAGTTTCTCTGCAATTCTGGTCTTTTCAGCAGAAAGGTTTCCATTTTTCCCCTTTATGGTTTTATTCAGTTTTGCCAAGTAAAATTATTATCCTTTGCCTTCTGGGATATCATATTCTGGCCTCTCTGTTCTTTGATGGTGATGGCTGCTAAATCATGTGTGATCTTGACTCTGTCTCCTTAGTACTGGAGGTTTTTCTTTCTGGCAGTTTGTAGTATTTTTTCTTTAACCTGGAAGCTCTAGATTTTGACTTTCATCATTGAGAGTTTCCATTTGGGGGTTTCTTATGGGAAATGACTGGTGGATTATTTATTTTTCCCCTTAGCCCTCTGGTTCTAAGAGATCTATTCTGTTTTCTTTTGAGATATTTTTTGGAAACATATTTTGGTCGTGACCTTCAGGTAGTTGAATTAATCCTTAAATTTTTTTTTTTCCCCTTGACTTGTTTCCCAGATTTTTTTTAGCCCTTAGATTTTGTTTTCTGTTTGGTCCATTTTAATTTTCAAGAAGTTTATTATGCAAAGTTTTGAACCTCTTTGTGCCAAGCTGTTAATTCTCTTCCCATTTTTTTTGCTAACTCATTTTTCCATCTTTTTTCTCTAGCGTTTTCATTTAAGAAAACATTTTTAAACTTAAAAAAAAATCTTTATTCATCTTCTGAAGAATTCTAGCTGAATTTGCTCAAGTGTTTTTTTTTTTTTTTGTTTGTTTGTTTTTTGAAGTTTTGCTAAGAGAGTCATTCCTTTTTGGGGTATTAAGTATCCTTTTCAACACCTTTTTTATAGTGGGATTCTTTCCTTGTTAGTTTATTTTTCCAGCCTACTTTCTGATTTCAGACATGATAATCAAACCAGGTTCTGCAGTTTTATAGGAAATGTCTTAGCTGATCCTGTTGCTTTTTTGGGGTACTGGGTCTTGTGTTATTCCAGGATATGCCATCTGAGTTTTTAAAATAAATTTTATTTGTATCCTTTGTCTTCTAAATTCTATATTCCACCCACCCCCACATTTCTCCTGTCCCTCCCAGAGAGCAGCCTTATAACTTTATTCTTAAAAAATAAATAAATAAAAATCAGAAAAACTAATCAATATATTGGGGGAAAAAAACTGGTAGCACATGCAGCTTTCATGCTTGAGGCTCGTTCATTTCTGCACACTCGAAGGTCAGTACTGGTCCCTCTGCTGCCTTGTGGCCAAGGGCTGTTTGGTCATCTCACTCAAGCTCTAGTGTCAGCTTTCTCACTGATATAAGTGAATTGCTCTAGTCAGCCTCTAAGGTCTCTTCCAAATCCTATAAAGATTTCTGATTTCATGTCCACTGAACCAGCTGGAATTCTTCTATGAGAGAAGCAGAATTGGCTCAGGTTCCCCAAATCTCAATTTTTACCACGAGTGAAAATAGCCTCCTCTTCAGTTTTATTCTTAGGCACTTTAAAAAGAACCCGTTTGCGTATATTTAATTTCTTAAGAAGCTGCTTTCAGCTTACATTCCCACGTTTCAGCTACTTGCTTATAAAAGTAATATTCGGTAGTTTTGGGTAGAGAGAAGCTTACGGTCAAGCTCATCTGACGATGATAAAATTTTCCTTCATAAACTGGAAACTGAATGGATACCCATCAATTGGAGAGTGGCTGAATAAATTATGGTATATGAATGTTATGGGATATTATTGTTCTGTAAGAAATGACCAGCAGGATGATTTCAGAGAGGCCTGGAGAGACTTGCATGAACTGATGCTGAGCGAAACAAGTAGAACCAGGAGATCATTATACATGGCAACAACAATACTATATGATGATCAATTCTGATGGACATGGCTCTCTACAACAAAGAAATGTCTCAAACCAGTTCCACTTGTTCAGTGAAGAAAGCCATATACACCCAGAGAGAGGGATGTGAAATGTGGACCACAACATAACATTTTCATGTTCTCTATTGAGGTTTGCTTGCATTGTATTTCCTTTATCGGATTATTCTTTCTTGTAGATACGATTTCTCCTGCACAAAAATGATGTGTGGCAATAACTATACATATATTCGATTTCTTACGTATTCTAACATAATTATCATGTAGTGGATATCCTGCCATCTAGGGGTGGGGTGGGGAGTAGGGGGGAAAAATTATAACAGAAAGCTTTGTAAGGGTTAATGTTTAAGAATTACCCATACGTATGTTTTGCAAATAAAAAGTATTAATAAATAAAAAAAAAGAAAAAGAAAAAATTTTCCTTCATAGTAACTTTTGAATCTAAATAATAAAAAAAAATAAAAAGAATTGTAGCTTTTTTTAAAAAATTAAAGCTTTTTATTTGCAAAACATATGTTTGGGTAATTTTTCAACATTGATCCTTACAAAGCTTTCCATTACAAATTTTTCCCCCCAGTCCTCACCCCTCCCCTGGATAGCAGGAAATCCACTAAATGTTAATTATGTTAAAATACATGACAAATCGAATATGTGTATACATATTTCCACCCTTATCTTGCTGTGCAAGAAAAATCCTACCTACATGAACAAAAAAAAAAAAAAATGAGCAAACCGATAGAGAGCATGAAAATGTTATGTTTTGGTCCACATTTCATATCCCTCTCTCTGGGTGTATATGGCTTTCTTCACTGACTAATTGGAACTGGTTTGAAGCATTTCATTGTTGAAGAGAGCCATGTCCATCAGAATTGGTCCTCATATACTCTTGTTGTTGCCGTGTATGATGATCTCCTGGTTCTGCTCCCTTCACTCAGCATCAGTTCATGCAAGTCTCTCCAGGTCTCTCTGAAATCGTCCTGCTGGTCGTTTTTTTGGTTTTTTTTTTTTTGTTGTTGTTTTTTTTTTTTTTTTAATTAAAGCACTTCATCTGTATAACATATGTATGGGTAGTTCCCCAACATTGATCCCCACAAAGCTTTTCATTACAAATTTTACCCCCAGTCCCCTCCTCTCCCCTAGATGGCAGGAAGTCCACTACATGTTAATAATGTTGAAATGCTTGAGAAGTTATGCAAGAAAAATCCTATCTACAAGAAAAAAAAAAGAATCAGAGAAAGGCAAGACAATGCAAGCAAATGTCAATAGAGATCATGAAAATGTTACGTTGTGGTCCATATTTCATTTCCCTCTCTCTGGGTGTATATGGTTTTCTTCAGTGAACAATTGGAACTGGTTTGAGACAATTCTTTGTTGCAGAGAGCCATGTCCATCAGAATTGATCATCATGTAATACTGTTGTTGTTGCTGTGTACAATGATCTCCTGGTTCTGCTTGTTTCACTGAGCATCAGTTCATGCAAGTCTCTCCAGGCCTCTCTGAAATCGTCCTGCTGGTCGTTTCTTACAGAGCAATAATATTCCATAACACTCATATACCACAATTTATTCAGCCATTCTCCAAATGATGAGCATCCATTCAGTTTCCAGTTTCTAGCCACTACAAAAAGGGCTGCCCCAAACATTCTTGCACATGTGGGGCCCTTTCCCTCCTGTAAGATCTCTTTGGGATATAAGCCCAATAGAAACACTGCTGGGTCAAAGGGTATGCACAGTTTGATAACTTTTTGAGCGTAGCTCCAAATTGCTCTCCAGAATGGTTAGATCCATTCACAGTTCCAACAATGCATCAGTGTCCCAACCTTCCCACATCCCCTCCAACATTCATCATTAACTTTTCCTTTCATTTTAGACAATCTGACAGGTGTGTAGTGGTACCTCAGAGTTGTCTTAATTTGCATTTCTCTGATCAATAGTGATTTGGAGCAACTTTTCATATGGCTACAGATGGTTTTAATTTCATCATCTGAAAATTGTGAGGTCATATCCCTTGACCATTTATCTATTGAAGAGTGGCTTGAATTTTTATATGAGACAATTCTATACATATTTTAGAAATGAGGCCTTTATCAGAACCCTTAAATGTAAGGATGATTTCCCAATTTATTGCTTCCCTCCTAATCTTGTGTGCATTAGTTTTGTTTGTACAAAAACTTTTTAACTTAATATAGTCAAAATTATCTATCTGGTGTTCAATTAAGAGTTCCTGTTCTTCTTTGGACACAAATTCCTTCCTTCTCCACAGGTCTGAGAGGTAAACTATATTACGTTCCTCTAATTTACTTATAGTATCACTCTATATCATGAACCCTTTTAGATCTTATCTTGGTATGTGGTGTTAGGTATGGGTCAAGCCCTAATTTCTTCCACACTAGTTTCCAATTTTCCCAGCAGTTTTTGCTGAATAGTGAGTACTTATCCCAGAAGCTGGGGTCTTTGGGTTTATCAAACACTAAATTGCGAAAGTTATTGCCTAGATTGTCCTGATAACCTATCCTATGCCACTGATCAACTGCTCTATTTCTCAGTCAGTACCAAACGATTTTGATGACCGCTGCTTTATAATATAGTTTTAGATTTGGTACAGCAAGGCCACCTTCATCTGCCTTTTTTTTTCATTAATTCCCTTGAAATCCTTGACCTTTTGTTTTTCCAAATGAACTTTGCTACTATTTTTTCTAGATCTGTAAAATAATTTCTTGGGAGTTTGATTGGTATGGCACTAAATAAGTAGATTAGTTTGGGTAATATTGTCATTTTTATTACATTTGCTTGGCCTACCCATGAGCACTTAATGTTTTTCCAGTTGATTAGGTCTGACTTTATTTGTGTGAAAAGTGTTTCGTAGTTTAGTTCGTACAGTTTCTGACTTTTCCTTGGCAGATAGATTCCCTAATATTTTATAAAATCAACAGTTATTTTGAATGGAATTTCTTTTTGTATTTCTTGCTGCTGAGCTTTGTTGGTAAATATAAAAATGCTGATGATTTATGTGGATTTATTTTGAATCCTGCCACTTTGCTAAATTTGTGAATTGTTTCTAGTAGTTTTTTAGTTGATTCTCTAGGGTTCTCTAAGTATACCATCCTGTCATCTGCAAAGAGTGATAATTTGGTTTCCTCATTACCTACTCTAATTCCTTTTATCTCTTTTTCTTCTCTTATTGCTGAAGCTAACATTTCTAATACAATATTAAATAGGAATGGTGACAGTGGGCAGCCTTGTTTCACTTCTGATCTTATTGGGAATGGTTCTAGTTTGTCTCCATTACATATGATGCTTGCTGAAGGTTGTAAGTAGATACTACTAATCATTTTAAGGAAAAGCCCATTTATTCCTATACTCTCTAGTGTTTTTAATAAGAATGGATGTTGGATTTTATCGAATGCTTTTTCTTTTTTTTGTTATTTTTGTTTTTGGGGTTTTTTTAATTAAAACTTTATTTGCAAAACATATGTTTGGGAAATTCTACAACATTAACCCTTACAAAGCTTTCTGTTACAAATTTTTCCCCCCTACTCCCCACCCCTCCCCTAGATAGCAGGATATCCACTACATGTTAATTATGTTAAAATACTTATCAAATGCTTTTTCTGCATCTATTGAGATAATCATATGGTTTTTGTTATTTTGGCTATTAACATAATTGATTATGCTGCTAGTCTTCTTAATATTGAACCAGCCCTGCATTCCTGGTATAAATCCTACTTGGTCATGATGTATTATGCTGGGGATGACTTTCTGTAATCTTGTTGCTAAAATCTTATTTAAAATTTTTGCATCAATATTCATTAGGGAAATTGGTCTATAGTTTTCTTTCTCTGTTTTCATCCTACCTGGTTTAGCTATCAGCACCATATAAGAATTACAGCTTACTTACCTTACGCAATACCTTACTAGCAAAACCATGGATCCCTTAAGTACTAAAGAAAAGTTCCTAGTTACTTTAAATACTAAAGGAAAGTTGGACAAGAACCAAGTTTTTAAAAATAGGAAGATTACAAGTTTTTATTGAAACAGTTTATGACCAAACATATCTCATGAAATCTGGTTTTTATCTGTTCCTAAAGGCACATGAAGATCCCATGTATGACATCATAAGGGAGAATAAACGACATGAAAAAGATGTGAGGTAAGGCTTTTCTGAATGAAATGACATTTGCTTGAAATTTCAAAAGGTAAAAATTTAGGCCTCTTTAATTCTTGAAATTAAATGCCCAGAAATGCCCAGAAAAAAGAACATTTCCATTCATGAGCTGAATTCCTAAAGAGGCTCGCTTCATGTTACTTTCAAAACTGTCCGGCTGCTCTGCACTTCCTGCAGAAGTTCCTTCTGTTCCCTTTTGTGCTTTACATTACAGTGCCCACGTTTTTTCATCACTATTGCCTTGAACCCCTCCTCTCGTAACAAACGGGAGAATTCCCACATGGGCTTGTCCAAAAGCGCGGGTCCAGCCCAGGTCAGGAGTGGGGAACGCACTGCTGAGACTGTGTTTTTGCTATCCTTGCCTGAAGTGCTCTCCTGGTTCTGGCCACTGCTCTCTTGTCCGTTTGCAACACCCCATACACTGATGGACTTTGGTGGGGCTGGCCACCCTGAGCACGCTTTCATCCAGCAATAAATACCACTGCTGGGTCTGCATCCCAAAGAGACTTTTTGTTTTGTTTTGTTTTTAGAGGGAAAGGACCTATATGTACAAAAATATTTATAAGCAGCTTTTTGTGGGTGCTGGCAAAGAATTGAAATGCCATCAACTGAGGATGGCAGAATCAGCTGGGCTGTGGTGGTGATGAAATGCTCTGAGAAGGACAATTTCCGCACCTTTTAATCCCTCCTCCAGAAGCCGGGAATGCATGGTTTGTGTGGCCATCCCCTCCCTTGTGTTGCCATCTTTAATTCTGCTACCAAGTTAAGATAAGGCTTCCACACAGCTAACTGTGGGCGGAACTTTGCTTCCCTAGTCCAGCCGGATGTGAAGGCTTTCATGTCAGTCTCAGCTCTCAGGCACCCTAAAACCTCCTCTCACCAGCAAAGCTAAAACAAACTGATCAGGGGCCCAAACAGCCAGTCTCAAACATCTTTCAAATCCTTGAAATCATTAAATCCTAAGGACACAGCAGCAACTGAGTTCACAAGCTACGCTGTCCAGATTATAAGTGAAACCGCTTTTTCTTCTCTTTTTCCCATCTCTAGCAAGCTTTTATTTTTATCTTTTTTATCTGGTTGAATTCTTAGTGTGTTTTTTCAAGTTCCAAGTTTTCTTTCCTCCCCACCCTTTTCACTGAGAACAATGAAATATAGGTTATACTTGTGTAGCCATGTAAAACGTTTCCATGTGTTATATTATGGGAGGAAAAAAACTAGAAAAATAAAGTTGAACTCCTCTCTCTTCCCTTGTGTCCCTGATGTCTGAAGTATTTCTGCACCGAACTCGGGTACTTCTTGCTGTGGCTGCAGCCAGCCTTTCTCTGTCTCAGCTGAGATGGGTTGATCCGCTGCCCACTCTGCCCATTGGTTCCTTCAGGTTTGTGTAACTCCTCTCAGGCTTTCCCTTCCTGAAAAATATCAGTTCTGCTCTGACCTTTCTCCTCTCTTTTCCATCCTTCTTACCTTTGGAGAGATCCCATTCACTCACAGGAGCTCTGTTTTTCTTAACTTTCAGTATCGGTTGAATATATTAAGGTTCTGAGGAGATATTTACACTCATTTCTCCCCCCTCCCCGCCCCAATTAGAATGTTAGTGCCCTTTTTAGGTTTCTCTGAATTCTTGTATTTCAGACTTACTTCCTCCTAAAGGCCCAGCTTAAGTAACAGAAATACTTCAAAGTCACCTATTCCCTAAAAGGTTCCTTCCCCCCCCCCCCCAAGGATTAGGCTAAATTGTTCTTGTGTGGCAGCTTTTTTCTCCATTTTTTTCTTGGTGTGGGAATTCTAGATTTTCAATGACACGCCTGGAACATGGCTTTGGGGGGCTTTTTTCTGGAGGCAGTTTGTATATTCTAATTTGACTTTGCCCTCTGCTTCTAATAAATTGAGCAGCTTTCATTAGGGATTTCTTGAAATAATGTTCACATCCTCTTTTGTTTTTGAGTCTGTTTCCAGAGAATGCACCAATTCTTCAATGACGTCTCCCTGCCCTGTTTTCCGAGTCACTTGACTTTAATATCAGGTTTCTTGCATTTTCCCACCATTCTTTTGATTTTGTTCAGCTTCCTTCCTCATGGAGCCACTGATTTCTATTTGGCCTGTTCTGGTCTTGCGGGCTTATATTTTCTAACTACGATAGGCCAATTTTGGTGTTAATACTTTTATTCTCCTTATTCTTTTCTACAGAACTTGTTTCATTTCTTCTGTACACATTATTTCTGGAAAATCCATTCTTTGCTTGCCATCCAACTTAGGCTTTTGCGGGGGGAGGAAATCTCTAGGTTTCAGGTCACTTTTCTTATGCTTGTCAGTACTCTGATTGATTGATTTTTCTCCCGTTTTCAGCTTTAATTCCTAAGTTGGGGTTTTGTGTCAGTGAAGTCCTGCCCTCTGCCGCTTTGTGGTGGGGTCTTCAGATCTGCTTGATCTTGTCAAGGGTGTGAAGAAGATCTGCGATTTCAGGGCACTCTAAGGTTGCACGAGTTGTATCCTCCAGAAAGAGTTGGTTTTTAACCTACATTTTGTATGTTTAGGATACAGCAGTTAAAGAAGCTGCTAGAGGATTCTACCTCAGATGAAGAAAGCAGTACTTCCAGCTCCTCAGAATGTAAAGAAAAGCATAAGAGAAAGAAGAAGAAGGAGAAACATAAGAAGAGGAAGAAGGAGAAGAAAAAGAAGAAGAAAAAGAAAAGGAAGCACAAATCTAAGTCCAACGAGAGCTCGGACTCTGACTAAAAATCCACCTCATTGCTCCAGAATCCAAGCTGATGGTCAGAGGCCCTGGAGGAGGAGGAGGAGCGACACAAGGGCCTCCCTGGGTAGAGAAGGGCCCAAGAACTGTGGGGACTTGGTGTCCTGTGGGTGCCATTCCGCTCCCGTTCCCACTGATTGGTCATCTTCCCTGAGGGCTGCACTGGGGATACTTTTTTTAATTTTTATTTTTTTGAAGAAAACCAAGTATCTGCATAAGATATGAAGACATCCCAAGCAGAGATTCCCACAAGAGCAGAGTGAGTTAGTGGGGAAAGAAGTCTCCTCTTCACAGCTGCAGTGAGCGCTCCCAGGGCCCAAATAATAAAATTCAGTTATGTCAGACTTTGAAGTGATGTCCTTGCCGCAGACAAGAAACTTGTTTGAGATATAATGGTGGTATGTCTGTGGGGGAAAGGGGCAGCCATACCCATATCTCATCCCTGTTGTAATCATTTTGGTCTGTACCCAAACCAAAATAATGGCTTCATGAAGACATTTAGGGAAATGGTTTTTCAATAAGCAAAAATCCTTTCCTTCTCCCTCCCTCCCATCCCAACTTACTAATGTAGAAGAAAGAAAGAAAGAAATCCATTAAAAACATGTGCCTAAACAAACCCAGATTTCCTCTTTGGCCATGTCTTTAAAAAAAAAAAAAATACACAACTTCTCCTCCCACAGTGTCTTTCAGCTCTTCATTTAGGTGGCATATAATTTGTCATCTGGAATAGTGGTTGGTCAGAGCTCCCAAGTCTTTTAAAATTGTCTTTATCAGCTTATCAACATAGAAATTGTTCTCCTGCTTCTGTTCACTCTGCCTCAGTTGAGATGGCTCTTCCTTTATTTCTCTGAAACCATTCCCTTTATCACTTCTGAATGCACAAGTGTTCCACTCCACTCCTAATTTGTTCACTCATTCCCCAATTGATGGGCACCTCCCCAGATTACCATTTTTTGCCACCTCAAAAAAAAGCTCATAAAAATGTCTGTTTTTAGAATTGATTTAATCTTCCTTTCTGTTAATTCTCCTTTCCTTCCTGTTTCCCTATTGAATATTTTTCTGTAGCCATGTGGGTGTGTGTATTCTTCCTCAGGTGTGTATTCTCAGGTGAGAGTTTCAAGAATCAGCTGCCTCCTCTCCATCCCTTTCTTCTCATTTGTTCACTTGTACTTGTGCCCCCATTATGTGAGCCAGTTTTCCCTAACCCTTTTTTCCCCCTTCTTCCCCCCTATCCCTCCCAGCATGTTCCTTTTCCCTTCTCTTTATTTTTCTTTCCATATCATCAGATTCTAAGAGAATTCCTCCCAGGCTTTGTGTTTAATTCTGTTGTGAGCAGTGATCATCACCTCCCCACAATAGACTCAAAGCAGTTTTGCCTCATTTAGTCCCTTAAGATTGTTTGTTCGTATTTACCATTTAAGTTTTTCTGGACTCCCAAGTTTGAACTTGGGAGTTTCTGTGCAGTCCTGGTCTTTTTATCAGAAGTGCCATTTCAGAACTAAGAGTACTTTGGGCCCTGAGTTATTTTAAATAGTACTAAACTAAACTTTAGTACTAATTTTAAAACTAATTGGGCAGATATCCCATAGTCTTGGCACTCCAAAATCAGTCTATTCTGTTAAAATCCACTGAAAGTTTTCCGAGCTTTGCAGGACTAGGTTGCAAAGATTCTGAACGTCAAAGGGAGCATTTTGCAAGGACAACAAGCAATCGCCAGGGTTTCGTAAGGCAGAATGACGTGATGGGCCCACTCTGTCATATTCCATTCTGTCTTTCGCCCTCACTCCCCTCACCCCCGTATTCCCCTGCTCCACGATCAGTGCAGAAATAAGCCCTGCATTACTTACAAAACGTCAGCCAGCTGCCCTACTGCTACTCGCCATCACTGTGACTTCTCAAAGCGAGATAACCTGGTTCCAAGTCCCTGGGGTTTGCTGTATCTCCTCAAGGCCAGAAGTTTGCATCCGTGGCCCTGAGCCTAGTCCCTAGCACGAGGTAAGCGCTGAAACTGTTCATTCAAATACTGGTTAATGCTACACATGAGTGAAGAGGGAGGGCTTCACAGGAGAGAGACTGCGCAGACCTAACTCGTGGATCTCCCCCCCTTGGCCATAGGGTCTAAAAGCAAAGCAAGAGTGAAAGATAAGCTGGGTTACCATTCTGGGTCCCTGGTCCTGTCCCACTAACAGTCATTTGTCAGCCAGTGGAAAGTGTGTTGGTGGGAGAGTGGGAGTGAAGACAAAAGCATGTGTTACCTGGTAGCTACAAAGAGGAGTCTCCCCTTTCTAGGAGCTCGCAAAAGCAGGTCAGGAGGATGACCAGGGGTATCTGAAGGGCACACAGAAGGACCAATGGTTCAGCCTGGGAGGGGGATGGGTCAGTGCCTGATCAAGGGACAAGGAGAAAGTTTTGATCACTGGAAAGAAAGTCGGGACACCTGTGCCATTTGATTCCATGTGCAGCAGGTGATGAGATGAACTGTTAAACGATCTTATTGCACAAGATACTAATGTTTGAAATTGAAGTAAGTTCAACAAAAATCCTGGGACCGTTTGAATTCATAAAGTTTCCTTATGAAAACATGAAATGGAGATCAATTTGTCCATTTTACCGATGAATAAGCTGAGGCCCAGAGCCATTCCATGACTTCTCTGAGAACATCCAGCTAGTAAGAGACCTGAAAGCAGAATACCATCATCAGACACTCTGCGTCAAAGTTGTGCTGCCATTGATCATTACAAATTGAAATGTTCAGAACAACTCTTTATCAGTACCTTGTTAGTTTCTTTATAGTCTTCATTCTAATGGATGTGTCATAGTGAATACAGTACTAGAATGGGATTGGGAAGACCTAGATTCAAATCCTGATTCATTTAAATACCAGCTGTGTAACCACAGATGTGTTTGTGAGACGCAGTTTCCTTATCTGTGTAAAATAAACAATAATATTTGTGGTACCTGCCTCATGGGGTTGTTATAGGACTCCAATGAGATTAATGCAAACTTCAATGAGCTACCTGAGAGAGAGAGAGAGAGAGAGAGAGAGTGTGTGTGTGTGTGTGTGTGTGTGTGTGTGTGTGTGTGTGTGGTACAAAAAGGTTGAGATTGAGGTACTCCAGTCTTTTAATCAATATTTTTAATAGTAACAGTTAAGGTGCAGCAAGTACAGCCTAGGTGCTAACATTAAAAACACGAGAGCCCCTTTTTTATATTTTCATGATTCCAAGCAGGTCATTTTAATGAATCACTGCCTTTGTGCTTATACTGTCAAATGGCATCAACTATACCTAAATTTCGTGTCTTAATCAAGAACTGAACTAAGAAGACATTTCCTTAATTAAAAAAAAAAAAGCCTGCTGAACAAAATATTCCCTTGTACATCTCTAACCTCGTGCACTATTTGTGGAAATGTAAAACCAGGGCTTAATTGGAGATCCTGATCCGAGCGATCCCCAATCTGTGGTGAATCTTCCATGTTATGGCCATCTTGTTGCCGGGGTCATCTCAGGAGGACAAGTGTTCCTGGAGTCCCAACTTCTAAGCTGAAACTGAGGGAATGAATGAAAAATCCATTTTTATTAATTAAATGCTCACCGAGTGTCAGGTACTATGCTGTGCTAAGTTTATAAAAAAGAAATAAGGAAGTCCTTTCCCTTCAGGAGATGTCTGGGAGCCGGGCCTTCAAGGGCTTAAAGGATTTCAATAAGATTGAGAGGAGGAGAATATCCAAATCACAAAGAAGAATGTAAACATACAGAGGGCAGAATAAAACTAGGGGGTGGCCACCTGGGCCGGAGAAGAAGTGAAAGGAAATAAGGAAAGATAGGGCTGAAAGGGGAGATGGGTACTAAGTCGTGGGAGCCTTGAAGGGCCAGCTAACTCTCTTTGTGAGGCAATGGAGAACCACGAGGGGTTTAAGCAGAAGTGGAGCGGTCATTTCTGTGACCTGGGATGGTTCTGACAAAAGCTTTGGGACCCGAGGAGGCGGCAGCGCCAGGGCAGAGAGGAACCCCAAGCTTTAACAGCCAACTGAGGAACATCACACGGTCATGGAGCCTCAGGGAAGACTGAAATGAGGCTGGGATGACGGACGGGGAGAGGAGATGCTCAGGCCGAGGGCTTGGGTAAGCAGCTGCACCAACAGAGGTTTGGGGCATTGGGGACTGAGCTTTTGTCTGGACATCCAGACGACCGGAGCTAGCCAGGAGCCAGAGCCAGACACGTGGAATTCCGGAAAAGGCCAAATCTGGAGAGTTCTGGGAGTCATCTGCGGAGAAGCACAGCATGAGGCCCCCAGAGTAGATGAGGGCAGTCCAGCCAGAGTCACCACGGAGGGAGCGCTTCTCCTAAGGGCTGGAGCTGAATTCTTCCAGGCCTTCCCAGTATCCTAGGGATATGATTTAGGGAGTTTACCTTTTCTTGGCCAATACCTTCTCCTGCCAGTCACTTCCCTCCTGAGATTTAATCAGTCATTCCAATGAACAACAATTAACTAGACTTAACCCAGGGGTGATATTATAGTTCTTAAATCCCATCATTCTCTCTTTCATGGAATCTATAACAGATGAAAAGTTATTACTACAATTATTGCAGCTGAGAGTCCAGAGATATAAAAATTGATCATTATCACCCAAAGGAAAACTGATCAGACCACAAGAGTATTTTAAATGCTGTAATTATGGGTTACATAATAGGAGGGATTCTAAGGCCACCTAGGTCAAAACAAAAAGTAGTCCTTTGGCCTTTGCTTGAAGATGTTTGATAACGAGGAAACATTGGTTGAGGCAGTTTATTCTACTTCTGGATAGCTCTTAGTGCCAGGGGGCGTTTCTTCAGGTCAAGCTGAATGTTGTTCCTTCTTCTATCAGTCTTCCACACAACGACATTTCAAATATCTTAAAATTGCTACTATCTCCCCTACATTTTTTCTTCCTCAGAGTGAACATCCCTAGTCTCCACAACTTAATCTCAAATGACATGAGCTTCATGTCATTTAATGTCCTTTTCCTAGTCTTCCTTCTCAGGATGCTCTCAAGGTTACTGATGCCCTTATTAAATCTTCTTGCCTATAACCAATCTCCAAATGTGGTCTAACAAGGGAAAGACACAATGCACCTCTTGGTGGGGAGGGAGGAAGAGAGAGATCGTTCTCTCTCATCATTGATAACACTGAGCTCACGGTCTAGTAAAACCACCAGGTTGTTTTTACATGAATTGCCATCAGGTCATACCTCCCTCATCTTGTAAATGTGAAGCTGATTTTTCATAACTAAGTTTACTTCTCTGCGCATTAAATTTCATTTTACTGAATTTGGCCTAAAGGTTATGAATACTTAACCTCACCCATTATTTCAGCTTCCCTCCCCATTAGGTATGATCTGCAAATTAGGTAAGCGTGTTATCTATGTCATCATCCACATCATTGCTCAAAATAGTGAACAGGAGAGGGCCAAGCTTAAATCCCTTAATCAATTGGTGTCTACTCTTTCGATGGGTCCACTTAACGAGTTCTAAATTTACCGTTATACTCTTGTCTTGATCTCCCTATCTTTCCCAGAAGAAGTGAATGAGAGTCCTTTTTAAAATGCTTTGCAAAAATCTAAACAAAAGTATAGATATAGATTCCCACTTACCTATTCATCTAATAATCCTTCATATAAGGAAATAAAGTTGCTCTTGTATAGCCCATTCTTTAAAAAAAGATTTTATATTGTTCTTTTGTTTTTATGTCATGTTGAATACCAAGTATATTCTCCTCCTCTCCCTTGGGGACCCACAGGACCATCCTGAAGAATAAAAAACAGAAGAAAATGCAAGTTCAGCAAATACACCCAATACATTAGCTGAGTCTAAGGATATATGTAGTGTTCCATCCCTATAGGTTTATATACTTCATAGTTTCCCACTTCTATAAAGAAGGGAAGGAGTGACATTTTCTCATCTCTTACAAGCCAAGCCTGCTCATGCTTTGTGTTCAGTTTCTTTGTTTACTCTCATTTATACATATATATGGGGGGAAGGTGAGGCAGTTGGGGCTGGGTGACTTGTCCAGGATCTCACAGCCAGGAAGGGTTAAGTGTCTAGGCCGGATTTGGACTCCTGACTTCAGGGCCTGTGCGCTACCCACTGAATTGCCTAGCTGCCCACATTTTTGTAGCCATTCGATGTACTGTTTCCTTAGTTGCTACTTCTGTCACAACAGGTATATATCATGCAGATGATTCCCAGAGCCACAAGTCCAGTTTTCTCTCCTGAACGATAAGTGCTTGTGGATATTCTGAGCTAAACAAGTCTTCACCTTTTTTTCCCCATTATATCATTCCACAGGTGGTACTCCCAGTCTCCCAGGCTCACAACCTGACTGGCCTCTTGTGGTCTCCTGCCCTCCCCGGCTCCAATCTTTGGCCAACGATTGCTGATTCTACCATCTCTCTTTCTCCCCCGCCACCACCTTGGAGCAGGCCCTCTTCACTTTGGGCCTGAATTCCCACCAGAGCCTGCTCATGGGTCTCCTGTCTCAAATCTTTCTTTATTCTAGTCCATCAAGGCAGTGAGCCACCAAAGCAAAATATTTTCCCGCCCTTGTCACCACCCCTTACTCAATAAACTGAAAGTATTCTGGCATTTAAAGTTCATTAAAACCTGAACCCTTTCTATCATCCCAAATTAGATAAAAGACTTGGGAGTAGTTTATAAAAGTCAAGTTTATGACTTGGTGTTCTTAAAAGAAGAATGAAAGGAGAAAGAAAGGAAAATACACTAGGAGAGAAAAAGGAAAGGAACGTTAGGGAAAATTATCTCACGTAATCAAAGAACACAAGAAAGAGGTCTGTACAAATAAGGAAGGAGGAGAGGGGAACAACTGACACTTCTACCTCCCTTTCACCTTAACTCATCAAAGGAGAGAATGCAAATGTTCAGTCATTTTTCAGTTGTGCTCAACTCTTTATGACTCCATTTGTGTTTTTCTTGACAAAGATGCTGGAATACTTTGACATTTCCTTCTTTTTGTACAAATAAGGAAACAGGTTGACAGGGCTAAGTGACTTACAGGGCAACACAGCTAGTAAGTATCCAAGGTCAGATTTGGACTCAGGAAGATGAGTCTTCCTGACTTTATCCACTGCCCAAAGAATACACTTACAGACATAACACAGTTGGGTACAGATACATTTCACTCAACTAGATAAAAGAAGCAAAAGGGTTAAAGGTAATGGGGAGGATGACAGAGAGAAAAAAAAAAGATTAAGGAAGGATTAGTCAGAAGCAAGAAAAACTGTATAGGATATTCAGCTATATACAATTAGAAATCATAACAGCATAAAAGTAATGAACTCATTCATAAAATGGAAGAAAATAGCAAAATGGGTTAGAAACCACAATCCACCAATATGTTGTTTATAAGAAACACATTTGAAAAAGATAAACATACTTAAAATAAGGGGATGGAGCAGAATATATTTTGCTTCAAATGAAGTAAAAAAGACAAGAATAGTGATCTCGATCTCAGAGCAAAAGCAAAAACAGACCTAATTAGAAGAGATTAACAAGAAAAATACATCTTTCTAAAAGTTACCAAAGACAATGAATTAATGTCAATACTAATCATAAATCTACTAAATGAGATAGCTGTAGTTATGGGGAGAAATAGCTAATAAAAATATTAACAGGGACTCAATTTAATTCTCAGAACTAGATGGATCTAAACAAAGAACGAATAAAATTTTAAGAAAGATGAAAGAACTAAAGAATACAGAATGGGAATAGAAAAAATATATCAAGGCAGCTAGGTGGCGCAGTGGATAATAGAGCACCAGCCCTTTAGTCAGGAGGACCCAAGTTCAAATCTGACCTCAGACACTTAACACTTCACACGTCTTAGCTGTGTGACTCTGGGCAAGTCACTTAACCCCAATTGCCTCAGGTAAAAATATGTGGTGGGTGTGTGTGTGTACATCTGTCTCATCTGTATGAGACAATTCTGAAGACAATTTGGCCATTTACTAGGAAATAAAATCACAAAGAAACAGAAAATTAGAAATCTTTTACCCGTTAATAACACAATAATTATGCTTAATAAACAGTCTTCAAAGTAAAGATTAAAGACAAATAAAAATTTGGGGAACTGATTGGTTACTGCCCTTTGTTCTCAAAGATGACCAAAACGACCTACTACGTTAGTTGAGTTACTGTATGTCCAACTGTGGCTGATCAAACCAATATGAGCTTGGGATACTCTGCCCCAGGTTGAACACAAATAGTCCACGTAAACATTTGGGGGACTTATCTAACTTTGCACATCTCGAGTTTTCTTTGGACTAATTCAATTCTACTTTACTCCTAGAGCATGGCTCCTTTTCTGATGAGAGCATGCCATACTGGGCGGTCCTGTGCTTGTGTTTCTCGTGTCATGCAATCAATTCTAATATTCTTTCTTTTATCAATGAAAGCATTTGGAGATACAAATTTTGGGCAAGTACTCACCAGGTAGTCAGAAAAATTGATACAAGGACCCTCTTAAGGTCTCTCTTAAGAACTTTAGAATTGATTCCTTAGTCCCAGGTAGACTTAAAAGCAAATTCTACCAAATATTTAAAGAATAATTAATTCCAATACTACACAAACTTTGTATTGTTGCTTTTGATACCTGTTTATTTTTATTTTTTCTCAAGTGTCTTATTTTTCCAAATACATGTAAAATAGTTTTCAATATCAATTTTGTAAGATTTTACTTTCCAATTTTTTTTTTTACTCCTTTCCTCACTGCTCCTCAAGACAGCAAGCAAATGATAGAGGTTATATATGTGTGATCCTTTTAAACATAGTTCCGTATTTGTCATGTTGTGCAAGAAAAATCAGAACAAAAAGGGGAAAACAAATGAGAAAGAAAGAACAAACAAAAATGAAAAAGTATGCTCTAATCCACATTCAGTCTCCATAGTTGTCTCCCTGGATGTGGAATAGCATTTTCCATCCCAAGTCTACTGGAATTGTCTTGGATCACTGCATTGCTGAGAAGAGCTAAGTCTATCAAAGTTGGTCATTACATAATCTTGCTGTTACTGTGTACAATACTCTTCTGGTTCTGCTCATTTCATTCAGCATCAGTTAATACACAAATTTTGTGGGGAAAAAATGTTATCCAATGCTTTCTTTGACACAAACATGGTCTTTATATCCTAACCACAGAGAGTCAAAACAAAGGAAGAAAGTTGTAGACCAATATCTGTAATGAAAATTGATGGAAAACTATAAATAAGATATTTGCAAAGAGGCTATAGTAATATGCTACATATAGTAATATACACCAAGAATATATACTATGATTAAGCTGATTTACATGAGTAATACAGGGCTGGTTCAATAATAGGAAAACCACAAACACAATGTCAAAACCAACAAAAATAACACTATGCTATAATCATTAAAAGGTTGGTACTAGGAAAGACAGAGAGATTGATCAATGGAACAGATTAGTTATATGATATACAGAAGCAAAAAAGCACAGTAGCCAAGTGTTTGACAAACCCAAAGATCCCAAATATGGGGGCAAGGACTCATTATTCACCAAAAACTATTGGTAAAACTGGAAAACAATCTGGCAAACTAGGTATAGGTCAGCATCTCATACCTTACACTAAGAAAACCACAAACACATGATTTACACATTAAAAAGTGATATCATAAATAATTTAGAGAAACATGAGAGAAATTAATCATTAAAGTCTTATAGATAGGGAAAGAGTGTCCATGACCAAACAAGCAATAGAAATTCTGAGTCACAAGAGTTAAAATAGAAATTTTTGATTACACAAGATAAAAATTTATTGCCCAAAGAAAATTAAATTATTTTACAATTAGAGAAATGTTAATTAACACAACTGTTAGGTATCATCTTATATCCATCACAATGACAAAGTTGAAAATAGGAAAATATCAAATGCTGAAAGGATTTGGGGAAAACATGCATTAATGAATTGTTGGTAGAGTAGTGAATGCAGTGAACTGATCTAGCCATTCTGAAGAACAACATAGAACCATGCCCTAAAAAGCTATTAAACTGAGCATATCCTTTGAGTCAGCAATACCACTATTAGGTATATAACCCAAAGAGCTTAAAGAAAGAGGAAAAGGAACAAGTGAAGTGAGTAGAACTGAAAAAGTATAATTTATACAATACCATAAGGGGAAAAAACCTTGAAACACTTAAGAACTCTGATCAACAAAAGAGAACCACCAAATGCAGTTCTAGAGGACTCATGACGAAATGTGTTTTCCATCTCCATCCAGATAGAGGCATATCCAGATAGATGGATTCAGAGGGTACACTGAAATTTTCTTTTTTTTTTTTTGACATGGTTAATGCAAGAATTTGTTTTGCTCAACTATATATATTTGTTTTTTTTAAATTTTTTTAATTTGCAAAACATGTATGGGTAATTGTTCAACATTAACCCTTACAAAGCTTTGTTACAAATTTTTCCTCCCTACTCCCCACCCCTCCCCTAGATGGCAGGAAGTCCCCTACATGTTAATTATGTTAAAATACTTGACAAATCGAATATATGTATACATATTTCCACACTTGCATTTTCCATCTTGCTGTGCAAGAAAAATCTTATCTACAAGAAAGAAAAATCAAATAAAGGAAACACAATGCAAGCAAACATCAATTGAGAACATGAAAATGTTATGTTGTGGTCCACATTTCACATCCCTCTCTCTGGGTGTACATGGCTTTCTTCAGTGAACAATTGGAAGTGGTTTGAAACATTTCATTGTTGAAGAGAGCCATGTCCATCGGAATTGATCCTCATATAGTATTGTTGTTGCTGTGTATAATGATCTCCTGGTTCTGCTCATTTCACTCAGCATCAGTTCATGTAAGTCTCCAGGCCTCTCTGAAATCATCCTGCTGGTCGTTTTTTACAGAACAATAATATTCATATACCATAATTTATTCAACCATTCTCCAATTGATGGGCATCTATTCAGCAACTATATATACTTGTAAGAGGTTTTGTTTTTTGTTTTTTTTTTTGTTTTCTCCACAAGTAGGAGATGGAATGAAGAGAATTTGGAACTTAAAATTGAAAGTTTTTAAAGTCTCCCTGTCGCTATAATATGCACTTGATCTCCCTCTCCTTCCTAATTTTGCTGTAGTGTAATCTTTAATGTTCAGATCATATATCCATTTTGAGATTATTGTGGCATCTCATATAAGATCATGGTCTACCTGATTTCTTCCACAATGCTTTCCAGTTTTTTCCACAAATTCTAGTCAAACAGAATTCTTTCACATATAATTGATGTTCTTATATTTAAGAATGAGTCAATATTTTTTTCTGATTATTCCTGATCTGTCTGTTTCATTGATCTAGAAGCAATTAGGTAATATAGTATATACAATACTAGACCCATGGTTGGGAACATGTGATTTCAAATCCTTCCTTAAACATTTACTGGCTGTGTGACTCTGATCCAGGAACTTAAAGGCTACCAGATTCAATTTCCTCATCTGCAAAATGGAGATAATAGCCTTTGCCTCCCAATATTATTGAGGATAAAATGAAAGAATAGTTCTAAAATGATTTGCAAACTATAACGTGTCATACTAATTCTGGCTATTAACTTTTCTTATCTTCATCTATTTTTATATTTCAAAACATTACCAAAGAGTTTTGTTAACTTTATTTTTTTTAATGAACAAAAATCAATTTTCTTTTTATCCCATACTCCAATGGAGGAAAAAAATGCAGTCAAACAAAACAAATTCCTTCGTGTCTAACTGATCATGTCCAAAAAATGTCTCATCCTGCAATCTCAATCTACCACTTCTATCAGGAGCCTTAATAACTTGGAATCATCACTAATAAATTCCTTGATCATTAAATCGTTACAAATTCTTTTGTTTTTGCACTGTTGTCCACGTTATGCCACAACATGAATTTAGCAAAAAGATAAATTGAGGCAAATTTCCGAGCAAAATAATATTAGCTGAGGCATATTACTTGTCAATAGTTGGGTCAATGGATTGTCTCCATTAAGGCAAAGATCCCAAGCAAAAAAACAGCTCCCCTTTTATAGATTCTGGGGAGGATACAGAAGAACAGAAGAGCATAGATCAAACCACAGAATTAAGAGAAATGTGGCTGGTTACCAAGCTGAGGCACAGGGAACAATGTGATGGAGAGGTAGTCTGGTCATGGAGGCTAGCAATGACTGCCTCCCTTCTCTAATGAGACTAAGGGGTCAGACAGTGTCCCGATTTTTGGACAGCAAGCCAGACATCCTAGGATAGCTTGAGGGAGGTCAAGATAATCAGGACCAAACCCTTTTTTGGTTTACACTCATTCTCCAAGGTCAGTTAATTTCCTTAAGCAAGAGAAGTGGATTTTTAAACATTACATGCCAGCTTAACTCTGAACTCAATTCAGAGAAAAAGAACCTGATTTAAGCAGTTATAGGACAAAATCAATTATTTATAAATAGGATCAATAAATAAATGACAGTTTTAATTTTTTCAATTCCCCTTTCATCATATGTGTATGTAAATATATACACATATGTCACAGATCACCTATCTATGATCTAATCCTATAAGATCTTTAACAATTATTATCAACAGTAAAGCACTAACAAATTTTTTTCCGCTATAAGTTTGAAATAGGCTTTTACACAGTAACTAATGCAAAGTTGAAAAAGAATAGCAAGACTGATTAATCATGGCACCATGGTAAACATCTTAAACCATGCACTAAATTTAGAAGAAAGATTTACACGTCTCAAGGCAACTAAGAAAATTAAGCAAACATGGATATGGTGTAATAAAATCCAAGGTAACACAATGATGATCATTAACAATAACATTAAGCCTCCTAGTATCCCAGTAATTACCCCACTCCCAATGTCCATTTTATCAACACATTTCATCCTGAATCTGAGATATCTCACATAATTGTCTCCTCTGGGAAATCTCCTGGAAGTCCTCAGGGAAGCTCTGAATTGGTTTGCTCATTAATATTTTTTCTTCTCTAGTTCCATATACCGTGTAGAAATTCTTGGATGTTCTTGTTACAAAACAGCTCTCAATACAATTTAGTACAACCTCTTAAATGTTATTTCTCCAATATTACTTATAACTTGAAGCCTCTGAGAATTTCAGTTTTTAAATACTCTTTGCTGTTACTCTCTTTATCTAAACTTTATCCCTGACAAATACTGCTAACAGCAGGCTGAAGAATCTTAAAAAAGGATACGAATCTAACTTGAAATTGAATTCTTCTGGTTAAAGATTTAATATTTACCTAAACAGGGGGAGATACAGTTAGCAATAGTGATTATGAAAAGAATTTTGAAGCAAGTTTCTCTGATAAAAGCTTCATTTCTCAAACATAAAGGGAACGGAGTCCAATTTATAAAAAATAAGAGCCATGCCCCAATTGATAAAATGTTCAAAAGATATTATCTATGCCCAAAAGGTTATAAAATCATAGATATCCTTTGATCTTTGAACAATGCATGAATCTCAAAGGAGACTTTTTTTAAAAAGTTAAAGAACATACATATATAAAAATATTTATAGCAGCACTTTTCTCAGGGCATAGAACTGGAAACCGTGAGGATGCCCATCAACTGTGGAATGGCTGAATAAATTGTAGTATGTGATTATAAAGGAATATTACTGTTTTATAAGAAATGATGAGCAGGATACTTTCAGAAAAACCTGAAAAAGTCCTCTATGATCTCCAGCAAAGTGAAATGTACAGTGTACATAGTAAAAGTAAAGCTGTGGGGTGATCAGCTGTGAATGACTGCTATTCTCAGCAACACATACAATGATCCAAGACTACTCTGAAGTACTAATGATGACAAATGCTATCCATACTCAGACAAAGACTTGGTCTGAATACAAACTGAAGCACTTTTGGGAAAAAGGAGAGGAATCTATGCTTTCCTTTGCAACTATATGTTAAAATTAAGTTGATGAAAGATGAAATAGTGTTACAAATATAACTTCATAATTTCCAAAATCACAAATCAGCCCATAGTTAAACTCTGTTTAACATGAAAAAGATTATGTCTATTATTACACATGCAACATGTTATAAACATACTTTTGGAAAATTTTTTGCGATTTTTTCCCCATTTAAGGAATATTTGTAACGCATGGGGATCTTGTCCTACAAATAAGTCAATGCATAACGTTTTTTAACACAAAGATTTCTGCTGTTCTAAAATCATGGTTAAAAAAAAAAAACTATTACATTTCCAAATGAACAATTTAAAGCAATTTAGATCATTCTTTTGATATAACATAACAGCTTAATTAATAATCCAAAAGAATCCAGATTAAAAAGAATTTAACATTTGAACAACAGTTCTACTAAAATAAATTATCAAAATTTGTTTAGGCATTTTATTCACGTCACTTGTTTTAAGATCACATAGCTAACAAATTTTCAGATCTGTGCATTTTCCCAATGCTTTGTCTTACTGTCAGATAGTGGCATAAGTTCTTAAAATGCCATAAAAGCATCTTAGAAGAGACACATTTTACTCAGAATAAGATCAGAATAAATTCAATTATACCTGGATCTCTTTTCTAAATAGTATCAAACAGAATCTCAATTTATAATTTCAATTATTTAGTATCATTTTTTTTACAAGAGAAAATTTTTTTCAAGCATTTCATATTATAAGGTCTATTATTTCTAGCAAATCTACTGCCAATGAATTTTAAAGTTTGAGTCTGATATTAGGTTTTAATGTACTCCAATAATTCTACTTTAAAAAGAAGAATTTTAATTTAGTTCAAATCTGTATTTTACAATCACAATGACAACATTTAAAATGTCTGAATATTTTACTTTCAGTTTATTTCTAGCTCCGTATAACTTTTCTATATTTTCTTCTGAATGATACAGAAATTTTTTTATTACTATAGTTCCTAATAAAATAAACATCTTGAGTTTCACATATCCTTTGCACTTAAAAGCCAAACTCCCCTCAAATCTTTCTTTAAACATACTCAAATATTCTTTTTCTTTTTATACATCTCTCAGCTGGCCTAAAAATCTATTCCTTTCTTTCTTAGTAATCCCTTAAACTTCCTTTTTATTTTGTTTACTGCCTAAATTCTCCTCTTTATTCTTAGAGTATTTCAGATTCTCTAATCTTTACTTCACTTAACTCTTCTCTTTTGGAATTTCAGAATACCTAAGTGTTAAATAAAAACAATGACCTTGCACATACTGAGAGGAGGGGGGAAGAGAGAGAGAGGAAGGCAAGGGAGAGAGAGAATCACACAGTCATTATCAACAATATATATATATATATATATTGCCATTTTATATTTTACCTGACATTAAGATCAAGGGGTTATTGAAAAACATTATGTCTATTGTTACACCTGTAATGTAAAACCAAAAAAAAATCTGATATCTGTATATAATATGCTTTAGTTGAAAAAAGCCTTTAAGATGGAATTTATGTATATTGCATCAACTTTTAAAAATATTCAGCAAACAACATATCACATCAATTTTACAAAATAATCAGCAGACAACAAACACAATGGTATCTTGGGGAAAAAACACCTTGGTCTATTCAAATAACAATTAAGTTTTGGTATATTATTCACAGAAGTAACATAAGGAATTTGTCCAAATAAAGTTTACTTAAATTGCAAGATGCTACTTTAAATAAGCTTCTCTTTTTGTGGGCAAGAAACCAAATGGTTCTCAAAAAAATTCAAATACATGCTCTTATTACAAAAACAGAAATCTCATGTAACTTATAGCTAAATTTCTAAGTTCAAAAGACACTAATTCAAAAGTTACTTCTGGATCAATTTCTATTTTAATTTGTAAAACTCTCAAGTACACAAATAGATTTTCTAATAAAACTTATTCACCTAATTTACATAAATTTTGTATTTTCCATGAACCAGGAAGAAGTGAAAGATAAGCTTCAGCCTTTTTCTTTCCCTTACAAACTTTTTCTCTAATCAGAAAGATGACCTTCTTTTCTATCATTCTTGCTTATTTTTTTTAAAACAAATGACCTTCCTATCATTCTTGCTCTTATTTCTTTTAAAACAAATTTTAAAGAATTTAACCCCCAAACTAACAAGATTATTTCAGCATTTATAAGAAAAAATTCAATACCACAAATTAGGGAGTCATAATAGAGAATGTATTTGTAAGATGTCATAAATTTTATTACTGGAGTTGTAAACTGATCTAACTATTCTGTAGAGTAATTTGGGCTATAATCATGTATACCCTTTGATAAGAAATACCACTTTATCCCAAAAGAGATTAAAAAAAGAAAAAGACTATATGTACAAAAGTATTTACAGCATTTCTTTTTCTAGGGGCAAAGAATTAGCAATTGAGAAGATGCCCACCAACTGGGGAATGGCTGAATAAATTGTGGTTTGTGATTATGATGGAATACTATTGTTCAATAAGATATAATGACTGCCAAACAACCTAGGAATTATATGAACACAATTACAAAATACTTTTCACACAAATAAAAGTCAGATCTAAACAAGGATAAGTTGAGCTACTATAATAAAAATGACAAATCTACCCAAATTAGTCTACTTGTTCAGTGGCATACCAATCAAACTCCCAAAAAATTATTTCATAAGGCTAGAAAAACAATAACAAAATTCATCTGGAAGAAAAAAAGTTCAAGAATATCAAAGGAATTAATGAAAAACAAAATACAAAGGATGGTGGCCTAGTAGTAATAGACCTAAAACTCTATTATAAAGCAGCAGTCATTAAAACCATCTGGTACTGGCTAAGAAATCGAGTGGTGCACCAGAGGTACAGGTTACATACACATAACACAATCAATGACTACAGTAATCTAGTGTTTGATAAACACAAAGACTCCAGCTTCTGGGATAAGGATTCACTATTTTAGAAAAGTTGCTAGGAAAACTAGAAAATAATGTGTCACAAACTTGGCATCTCACACCCCATACCAAAATAAGGTCAAAATGGCTACATGATTTAGACATAAAGGGTAATACTATAAGCAAATTAGAAGAGCCAAGGGATAGATCTTTGGAGAAAGGAAGAATTTATAGTCAAAGAAGAACTAGAGAACATTATAAAATGCAAAATCGACAACTTTGATTACATTAAATTAAAAAGATTCTGCACAAACTAAACCAATGCAGCTAAAATTAGAAAAGAAGCAGAAAGCTGGGGGGGGGGGATTTTTTTTATATCCAGTTGTTTCTGATAAAAGTTGTGTCAAATTTACAAGAATATGTTTTTCCCCAATTAATAAATGGTTAAAGGATATGAATACAATTTTCAGATAGAGAAATTAAAGTTATCTGTAGTCATATGAAAAAATGTTGTAAATCACTACTGACTGAGAAATGCAAATTAAAACAACTCTGAGGTATCATCTCAAACCTATCAGGATTGGCTAAGAAGACAAGAAAAGAAAATGAAAAATGCTGGAGGGGATGTAGAAAAACTGGAACACTAATGCACTGTTGGTGAATTGTAAAATGATCCAACATTCTGGAAAGCAATTTGGAACTCTGCCCTTTAAAAAGCTATAAAAGTACCCTTTGATCCAACAAAACCACTACTGGGTCTGTAAGCCAAAGAAATAAAAAAAGAGCGGCAAGTACCGCATCTGCAAAAATGTAACAACTCTTTTTGTGGTGGCAAAGAATTAGAAATTGAATGGATGGCCATCAATTGGAGGGAGAATGGCTAAATAAGTTATGGTATATGAAAGTAATAGAATATTATTTTTTAAATGATGAACAGGTTGATTTTAGAAAGATCTAGAAAGATTTGACAGGTTTGCTGCTTCTTCTCAGTTGTTCAGCATCTAAGGCAACCCAAATAAACTCTGGGTGGAAAATGCTATATAAAATATATAAAGAGAACTATGGGCACTAAAATGTAAATTGTGGGGGGGCCCCCCCCCCCTTTTTCTTGAACAGAACAGCATAGATGACACCACGGAATTAAGAGAAACGTGGCTGGTTACCGAGCTGAAACACAGGGAACAATGTGATAGGGAGGCAGTCTGGTCATGGAGGCCAGCAATGACTGCCTCCCTTCTCTAATGAGACTAAGGGACTAGACAGTATCCTCGATTTTTGGACTGCAAGCCAGACATCCTAGGATAGCTTGAGGGAGTCAAGATATCAGGGCCAAACTCTTTTTCGGTTCACACTCATTCTCCAAGGTCAGTTAATTTCCTTAAGCAAGAGAGGTGGATTTTTAAACATTACAGGCCAGCTGAACTCTGAATTCAGTTCAGAGACAAAGAACCATGATTTAAGCAATTATAAAACAAAATTAACTTCTTGTAAACAGGTTAAATAACTGATATGAGATCAATTTTCATCTTCTCAATTATGTAACTTTTCTCCTTGTTCTATATCAAGTCATAGAGGTCTTCCTAGCTTTCACTGAAAATGTACCTTTCATAATTTTTTACAGAGCAATGCCATTACACTGAAATTTGTTTGAACATTTCCGAGTTGATGCACAAAATTTTCTTCCAGTCCTCTTTGCTCCTAAAGAAAGAGCTGCTATAAATATTTTTGAACAAATTAGGTCCTTTTCCATTTTATTTGGTCTGTTTAGTTATGATATCATTGGGTTTAAAGAGTAATGCAGAGTTGTATACTTTTAGGGGGACAGTCATTATTTTCAAGAATTGCTATAGCTATCAGACTTTTATGACTACTGATTTAGAGAAAAATTTGAGTGATGGGAGTTCTATTTTCCTTCCATTTCTCTTTTTCTTTTCATTGTTTCCCTTTAATTCTAGACCTTTTGTTCTTCCATATGAATTTTATTATTTTGTCTAGATCTATAAAGTAACCCCTTTGGTACTTAGATTGTTTAATCTCATTGTTAAATTAATTTAATATCATTTTTATTACATAGACATGGCCTAGTTTGAAGCATTAACTATCCCTAGAATTATTTAAATCATGACTTTTAAGTTTCATAATTGCTTGCATATGTCTTAATAAAACAGATTCTCAAATATTTTGCGCATTTTATTATTTTGTATGATTATTTCCTTCTGAATTTCATTATTGCTCTATAAAAATATTACTGATACATTTTAATGTAACAGCTATGAGAATTTATTTCCTTTAATTGTTCAGGACTCAGGACCATTCTTTTTATAATTTTTGGTTAATATTAAACTTTACCAAAACCTGTCTCATGGGATATGAAATTTTACTTAAGATCCTTATATATTCCTTAGATAAGAAGTCAGAGAAAGAATCTCAATTGTCCCTAACTCCTTGATGACATGTAAATCCTCATCAGTCTATTTGTGACTCCTCTCAGTGTAGTTTTAATGTGTAACCTGACTTTGTTTTTCCACTGAGTTTGTCTGATGAATTTTGTTTCCTCAGGAAATACATGAGATTATGACTATTTAACTGAATTTGTTCAACTTTTACAACACTGAAAAAAAGCACTAGGTTTATGGATCTACCTTTTCTGTAATTTTCATGGCTTAAGATGAATACAAGATTGTGATATGTAAAATAATTATTTCTCTGTCAATCTGATGTAATTTTGCCCATAAGAGGATCTGTAAGACTCCTAAGTGGAATTCAGCTCCCCCCCCAGGAGACCTGAATCTGTGCTTGAACATAAATAAAATCTAGGTTTTTACCTTTCTAATTTCTATGAGGTAGTATATATGCATTTATATGTACATTTAACATCACATGAATTCATAGGGGAGATAGTTCTCTCGTAACAGTCATGCGGATTCTTTATCAATTCCATTTTGCTAAATTCATCAGGATATATTCATCTTTTTAAATAATATGTTCTAGAAATTTGCCAGGAATTAATGTTAACTTCACTAGCCTATAATTGACAAATTATTCTACTCTTCATTTTTTGAAAAGTGGAACATTGTTCCTCTCTAGGCCAATACTAAAACTCGTTTTCCATGATCATTTCAAGGTAACAGCTGTGATTGAGCAATCGTAACTCATGGCTCTTTCACTACTCTCAAAGTTCTTCTGGGGCTGAGGACTTTACTGAATATTCTCTAGCTATCGAAAGATCTTGAATATCACCTCCCCTTTTGCCACTCTTGTTCTGTTTTTTACTTCACAAAACTCATTCTGCTTACCAGAGAAAGCCTGTTCTTCTTAGCTATCAACATTTCCTTCTGAACAATGATATGTCTTCTTTGATACTCCTCCTTTCACCAAAATAGCTTTTTAAAAATACTTTTTTTTTTCCATTGTCCTTGGCTTTCCTCACCACCATCAACTTAATCTGAGCTTTCAACCTCCAGATATTTGTTCTAAAGCAGGGCCCTGCTAAGCCATGCCCTTGTATTCATTTTTTTGTGTGTGTGCATGCCTTTAAGTTTTAAGTTAGTCAAAAGTACCCTATATATCATCAGTCTTGTTGCAGCTTCCTTTCCCCCCCACTGGCATTGCTTTACCTTGTGTTTTTGGTTTTACCCTCCTAATATCTCAATCCTTGTGGTGCTCTGAAGAATTTGCCTTTGAAATTTTTTGTTTACCAGTCAAGTCTGATTCTGGATTTCCTTTTATTCATCATAAATTCTAAGACGGAAAGAGAAAAAAGAAGTTCCCTTCACTTACTCTTCCACATTTTCAAGAATGAAATCAGAATTAATGCAGGACAATAGCACGTGAATTGCTTTTTTTCTGGCAGAAACTATATATCTCTAAAGTTTCTTCTTATTATTGTAGCATGCCTCCAGGTCAGATTTCTGACTGCTTTTCCAAATTTGTCATATTTTTTCTGTCCAGGTGATATATATGTCTGTCCAAAACAGAATATATATAATTTATTCTGATGACATTTGTTCTGTTTCTGTCTTAAATATTGATCTTTACCTTAATGTTCCTCTACCATGACCCCTTATTCTGATTTCTAGATTTCCTCACATAAATTTATCTTAATAAAATGTAAATGCTATTTCTCCCACAATGACCACTACCCTCTTTTAAACCATTTGGAGTCATATTCCATTCAATGGTTGTCTCTTACACCAATTATCAAGGACACCAATGAAGTCTAATTTGCTTATTTCCTTTGAGTTCTCTAGTTCACTTGGTCTTTTTATATATTTGTAATGACATCTGTGACTATGGGTTTTATTCCTGCAACTTCCACTACTCTTCCTCCTACATTGTAGCTATTCTTTGTGATGTAAAAACCTCATGATTAAACTTAGGCATTTTTCTCTCATTCCCTTTCTTTTCAGTTTATAGATCTATCAGACTCATAACATTTGTATGTGCTTGTGAAAATATATCTTATCCTTAACCAGGATCGTATTATTTCTATTAATTTATGTTAGGTAAATCCCATTCTTAATACCAGCTTCTTAACTACAAGTTCATTTCTCAAATTTGCCTCTTTTCTGAAACCCTTTTCTTAAATCAGTTATCAGTGATAAAAACATTACCTGTTTCTTTCCTGTTTGTCATTTTTAAAATTAATTTAATTTTTTACTTACTCAATTAGTTGATTTCCCCAAATTATATATAAAAATTTTTTAATTCTCATTTTTAAAAAGTTTGAGTTCCTATGCTCAAAGGACTATCAAACTGTACATATCCTTTGATCCTGCAGTTTTGTTACTGGACCTGTGTCCCAAAGAGATCATAAAAAAGGGGAAAGCATGTAGCAGCTTTCTTTGTAATGACAAGGAACTGGAAATTGAGTGGATGTCCATCAATTGGAAAATGGCTGAATAAATTATGGTATATGAATGTTATGAATATTATTGTTCTATAAGAAACGATCACAGCAGGTTGATTTCAGAAAAGTCTGGAGAGACTTACATGGACTGATGCTGAGTGAAGTAGAAGCAAGAGAATATTGCATAGGGCAACAGCAAGATTATATAATGATCAATTCTGTTGGATGTGGATCCTTTCAACTATTGAGATGATTCAGGCCAGTTCCAATGGTCTTGTGATGAAAAGCCATCTGTACCTAGAAAGAGAACCAGAGGGATTGAATGTGTATCGCAACACAGCATTTTCAACATTTTTGTTGCCTGTTTTTTTTCTCTCTTTGTGTGTGTGTGTGTGTGTGTGTAGTATGACAAATATGTACATACATTTAGAAGAACTGCTCGTGTTTAATTAATATGTGATTGCTTATTGTCTGGGGGAAGGGTTTTGTAAAAGTGAATGTTGAAAACTATCTTTGAATTTATTTATAAAAATAAAAAACTATCAAAAAAAAAGAATCTTCACATAAAAACTTTATTCTCCTTTGACTATTCTCATCTTCACAGCAAATATGCTAACACTGGATGCTGAATAAGAGTCCTAATTCTTTGTCCAAAAACCATCATAACAATCTGATCATCCAGGCAAAAATTATGGCTTGACACTAAACTCTGTGGGCAGTAGATTTAGGTATTTCCACAGTCTCAGCCTCCAGTTTTATATTGGTAGCACCCTTTCTGGGTCTCCTTTCCCCAACTTCCACTGGAACTTAGTTTACAGCTCCAGAGGCTAGCTGACTACTCCTCTCCTCAAGGTTCTAATGGTAATCCTGAAAGAGAATAGGGAGTTTTACTGCTGCTCAGAAGCCTGTATCCAGTGTGCTCCCCTTCCCCCAATTACCAATGTACTACTTAATTAGTTTTTAGAAAGGAGTATTTACTAAGGTGTTACACTAAGAACATCTGGAACAAAAACATTATCCCCTCTCCCCAAATCTGTAACACTCCTGGTACACACAAAATTCTTGGAGAGAGTGAACTCTTAGAGAACACATGTAGCTAAAGGATAACTCTTAAATCCTGGTTATTCAAAGTCCCTTTCTTCTTTCATACTCTTTATGCTTTGGTATAGTTCTCTGTTGACCTCCACAGGTCAAGGTCAATGACCTTGCAGAGTTCTGCAGCTGGCATTCCTTGAGTTATATGTATTAGAAATGTTAGCTTTGACAATAAGAGAAGAAAAAGAGATTAAAGGAATTAGAGTAGGTAATGAAGAAACCAAATTATCACTCTTTGCAGATGACATGATGGTATACTTAGAGAACCCTAGAGAATCAACTAAAAAACTACTAGAAACAATTCACAACTTTAGCAAAGTGGCAGGATTCAAAATAAATCCACATAAATCATCAGCATTTTTATATATTACCAACAAAGCTCAGCAGCAAGAAATACAAAAAGAAATTCCATTCAAAATAACTGTTGATTGTTTAAATATTAGGGAATCTATCTGCCAAGGAAAAGTCAGAAACTATACGAACTAAGCTACAAAACACTTTCCACACAAATAAAATCAGACCTAGTCAATTGGAAAAACATTAAGTGCTCATGGCAGAGCAAATATAATAAAAATGACAATACTACCCAAACTAATTTATTTATTTAGTGCCATACCAATCAAACTCCCAAGAAATTATTTTACAGGTCTAGAAAAAATAGTAGCAGAGTTCATTTTGAAAAACAAAAGGGCAAGAATTTCAAGGGAATTAATGAAAAAAAAAAGGCAGATAAAGGTGGCCTTGCTCTACCAGATCTAAAACTATTATAAAGCAGCAGTCATCAAAACCATTTGATACTGGCTGAGAAATAGAGCAGTCAATCAGTGGCATAGGATAGGATATCAGGACAATCTAGGCAATAACTTTTGCAATTTAGTGTTTGATAAACCCAAAGACCCCAGCTTTTGGATAGGTACTCACTATTCGGCAAAAACTGCTGGGAAAATTGGAAACTAGTGTGGAAGAAATTAGGGCTTGACCCACACCTAACACCACCTACCAAGATAAGATCTAAATGAGTTCATGTTCTAGATATAAAGAATGATATTGTAAGCAAATTAGAGGAATGTAGTATAGTATACCTCTCAGACCTGTGGAGAAGGAATACATTTATGTCCAAAGAAGAACAGGAACTCTTAATTGAACATCAGATAGATAATTTTGACTATATTAAGTTAAAAAGTTTTTGTACAAACAAAACCAATGCAGTCAAGATTAGGAGGGAAGCAATAAATTGGGAAATCATCTTTACATTTAAGGGTTCTGATAAAGGCCTCATTTCTAAAATATATAGAGAATTGTCTCATATTTATAAGAATTCAAGCCACTCTTCAATAGATAAATGGTCAAGGGATATGAACAGACAATTTTCAGATGATGAAATTAAAACCATCTCTAGTCATATGAAAAGTTGCTCCAAATCACTATTGATCAGAGAAATGCAAATTAAGACAACTCTGAGGTACCACTATACACCTGTCAAGATTGGCTAAAATGACAGGAAATGATCATGACGAATGTTGGAGGGGATGTGGGAAGGCTGGGACACTAATGCATTGTTGGTAGACCTGTGAACAGATCCAACCATTCTGGAGAGCAATTTGGAGATATGCTCAAAAAGTTATCAAACTGTGCATACCCTTTGACCCAGCAGTGTTTCTACTGGGCCTATATCCCAAAGAGATCTTAAAGGAAGGAAAGGGCTCCACATGTGCAAGAATGTTTGTGGCAGCCCTTTTTGTAGTGGCTAGAAACTGGAAACTGAATGGATGCCCATCAATTGGAGAATGGCTGAATAAATTATGGTATATGAATGTCATGGAATATTATTGTTCTGTAAGAAACGACCAGCAAGATGATTTCAGAGAGGCCTGGAGAGACTCACATGAACTGATGCTGAGTGAAACGAGCAGAACCAGGAGATCATCATCATACCCGGCAACAACAAGACTATATGATGATCAATTCTGATGGACATGGCTCTCTTCAACAATGAAATGTTTCAAACCACTTCCAAGTGTTCACTGAAGAAAGTCATATACACCCAGAGAAAGGGATATGAAATGTGGACCACAACATAACATTTTCATGGTTTATCAATGTTTTCTTGCATTGGGTTTCCTGTCTCAGATATTTTTTGTTCATATAGATACGATTGTTCTTGCACAGCAAAGTAAGTTTGGAAATATGAATACATATATTCGACCTGTCAAGTATTTTAATATAATTAATATGTAATGGGCTTCCTGCCATCCAGGGGAGGGGAGGGGACCGGGGGGAAAATTGTAACGGAAAGCTTTGTAAAGATCAATGTTGAGGAACTACCCATACATATGTTATGCAAATAAAAACCTTTAATAAAAAAATTAAATATTAAAAAATATATGTGCTGTATCAATGTTAGAATCATTAACATTAATTTTTTGTTTTATTAAATTATTTTTTTATTTTCAATAGTATTTTTATTTTCCAAATGCATGTAAATATAGTTTTCAACATTCATTTTTGTAAGACTTTGTGTTACATTATGCTCAAAGGGCTATAAAACTGTGTATATTCTTTGATCCATCAGCCTCACTACTAGATCTGTATCCTAAAGAGATAATAAAAAAGGAAAAGGGACAGATATGTGGAAAAAATGTTTGTGGCAGCTCTTTTTGTAGTATCAAAGAACTGATGATTGAGTGGATGGCCATCGATTGGGTAATGGCTAAAGAAGTTATGACATATGAGGGTAATGGAATATTATTGTTCTATAAGAAATGATGAGCAGGTTAGGCTGATTTCAGAAAAGTCTGGAAAGAACTACATGAATTGATGCTGACTGAGGTGAGCAGAACCAGGAGAGCATTGTAGACAGTAACAAGATTATGTGATGTTCAACTGTGATGGACCCAGGGTTCCTCTCAATAATGTGGGGATTCAAGGAAATTCCAATAGACTTAAGCTGGAAAGAGCCATCCGTACCCAAAGAAACAGCTATGGAGACTGAATAGTATTTTCACCTTTTGTTTTTTGGTTGGGGGATTTTTTTGGTAGAATGTAACAAATACAGAAAATATGTTTAAAAGAATTTATAATAATATATTTAACATATCAGATTGCTTGCTGTCTTGGGGAGAGGAGAGTTGAGGGAGTGAGGGAGAAAAATTTGGATCAAAAAGTTTTACAAAAGTGAATGTTGAAAATTGTCTTTGCACATATTTGGAAAAATAAAATATTGAGAAAGGATAAAAAAAGACTGTGTTTCACACTTACTACTCCGGTTTCTCTGAATTCATCTCCCATCATTGTTTACAACACAGTAATATCCCATTACATTTATAAACCACGATTTGTCCAGTCATTGTCTAATTAGCAATCTAAAGCATCCTCTTAAATTCTAGTTCTTTTCTTTCCTATTTCCCCCCTTCACAATCATGTTCAGTTTATTAATTTTTTGCCCTAGTACTGTCTCCCTCTATTTTTTATTGTTTCCCTGTTGGGTTTAATGTATTTCTACATAAAACTATGTATGTATGTTCAACCCTCTTTTGTCCCTGATACCCATTCCCTCTATCCTTTTTTCTATGTTTGTATACTCTTCCTTCCTATCATGTACCCTGATTATGAGAAAATAAAGTTTTACCCTTTTTTTACCTCCTCTCTTTTTTAGTACATTATCCTTTTACTCTCCATTCTCTTTCCCCTTTTCAACAAAACTAAGCCATCCCCAAGACCTCTGTTTTTTTTTTTCTTAATGCCTTTAATATCCTTTAAATCCATTAGGTTCCTAAAGGGATGATTCCATAAGAATATTGACACTGTATCATTTTACATCTTCTAATTACTCTAGGCTTCTCTGGACTTGTGTTTTTGTTTCAAAATTCTTACATATTTTTAGTCTTTTCATCAGAAATTCCTAAAATTCACTTTCCATCCATTAAGGAGTCACTCCCCATTACCCTCTTGCAACAGTACTAATTTTTGCAATTGTTATTGGTGGTAAGCCCATCTCCTTTGCCTCCTGGAATATTGTATTCTAAGATCTCTTCTACTAGGTCATGTATGATCCTGACTATAGTTTCCTGGTACTTTTAAAGCCTTGTATTCCTCATCTACAAAAATTTGGATAATGCTTTTACCTAATTCCATAGGGTCGAATGAAATGAAAGTATTTTTTAAATCTAAAGAGTTATATAAATTACTATACAGAGAAAATATTAATATAAAATATATGAATGAATCTATCATTGAATAGAATATTAAGTATTTACTATATGTTAGGCACTGTGATAATCACAGATGATACAAATACAAACAAGAAAGTTACACACCTCAAGAAACTTACTTTTTAATGGTGGAAGAAAATATATAAAAGAAACAAGAAATAAGACAGGAAAGGATGCAGTAATGGCAAGGCAGCATATGCTGGAAATGAGCACAAAGTGATGTCAGATTCCATGCAAGATAAAGCAAGTGCTTTTTCTTTCTTTGTATCCTCAGCACTCAGTACAGTGCCTGGCACAGAGCAGGTGCTTAATAAATGCTTGTTAACTTTCTGACTTATCAGAGTCAGAGGTCCACAGGGGTAGAATCAGGGTCTGATAGAAGTACAGGAATAGGAAATGATAGAAAGCTAGGTGAATATATACCTCCTAAATGATCAACTAAAAGAATACATTTAAATATCTGTCGGGAATAAGAGTTTTCTGAAAAACAAGTTATTACCAAGATTTTTGGATATCAGCTAAGAGAATATAGTTTGAATGAACAAGAAGGATAAAAGCATTTATCTAATTTGTATCCCTTCAAGCCAGTTTATAAACATGAGAGATAACAGGGAACATCCATAGCAACATGGATCAACAATGAGAAGTCATCATTGCTGCTGAATCCCAAATAAAATATTTCTAACCTGAGAATCCCAAATGATTCTTAGAAATACTAAAAGCAATGTGTGATAGGTTTCATGGAGGAAGTAGTAACTAAATTGATCCCTGAAATAAAACAAGAATTTTATATTTAAGAGGTAGGAAGGAGCAGGAAGTCCATTCTTTGGACTAGAAAGATTGGCTAATATGAATGGAAGAAGATGTGAGATGGCAGGTCAACATTAGGAACATATACTAACTGAATTAGGCTGAAACACAGAGAATATGAAAGGGAATACTCCTTTAATAAATAAATAAATAAATAAAACTTGAATATTGTTAATGTATAGTTTTATTTTTGCTTTTTACCTTATTTCTTTACAAGGGTTTTTTTTCCCGAGTGGGGGAAAGAGCACCTAAGAAAGGACTAAAAAAAAATTAGTAATTCCGAATAATAAAAGGTAAAAGAGAAAGAAACAAAATAAAAAGACACACTATATAATTAAAATTTATATAGCAATTAAAGTTTTGCTATGCATTTTATATGCATCATTTCATTTTTTTTCATAATAGTCCTTTAAGTGTTATCTCCATTTTACAGATAAAGAAATTGGGGCTGAGAATCCAAATAAATTCTCAAGAATCATAAAGTTAGACTGAATTAGGCTTCAAACAACAAGGGGTTCCTGACTCCCAAATCATAGTACCATATGAGGAACTATATGCAACCACTAGAAATATCTCAGAACTTACATTTGAGGGCTGGCAGGGAAGAGGAAAAAGAACATGGATAAAGAAAATCGGCCCTTTGCTGTTGCTCAGACATGATAGATACTGTATCATCTCCCAAGTGACAATTTCCATTAGCAGTCTCTTAGGCAAGGGGAAAGCCATTTAACCTGTAGATGCTGTATACACATAGCTGTATGTTGTCCCATTCATCAGACTGAAGTTCTTGAGACCAGTGGCTGTTTTTTTGCCTTTCTTTGTATTCTCAGCACTAAGCAACATAGTAGGTACTTTAAAAATACTTGTTGACTGACTGAAACATATGAGATAATTTCTAAGGAAAGGGCATGGGTCTAATATGAAGGACAGTTAGCTAATAATAGAGTATGAGTTCAAGAAGACATAAATAGTTGGATAGAGTGGAATAAATGTGGAAAGGGAGGGGTTGAGAAGGGTGGGCATGAGGGTGCAGGGAATGGTAGTTAGGAAAGGGAGTATTTGACCTGGGCAGGCTATGCTTCCGGATCATAGGAATATTGAACGGAATCCCAGAAAAGTAAATGTTGTCTCCATCATCATATTAGACATGGCGATGTTGATTTAATTATCATTCTCCAAACAAGAGCTGGGAAATAGAGTAAAGACTATTGTATGGCAGCAGAATAAATGGCTAGTCTCTGGGAATGTTTATGAAAGGAAAATGCTCAGGGGTAGTCGGGTTGTCCATGGAGTGCTGAGAACCAACTGGTCTGAGACATCTACTCTTCAATCATTAGTTAGGGCTGCTCCACTAGAATTTATCCTGGGGTAGGGGTGCTTGAGAGATTCTTGGTCTCAGACTGGTGGCCAGTTCAGGGTGGAAAGACTATAGCGTAGATAGCTAGTTTTTTGGTCCATGGCTCAAAAGTCCTGTTGTCTGGCCTCTTTAATTTTGAGATTTGGGGAATGTGACTCAAGAGACTTAAATAACACTGACATACTGATGTTTATTTTTGGGAGTAATAATCTGAACAGAAAGGACCATGAATTGTCACTATACTGTATTTTTATTCTAAATTTTAAAACCTTCTAGTGACTTTTAAACAGCTGTCTGCCTAAGCCAACCTTCCCTGGCCATCACTCCCTGCTCTCTTATACTTATCCATATCAGGCTCATCCTTCTTATGAACATATTCCACTTTTCCTCCAATACTCCCATTGTACTTTCTGGGATCCTTGCTCTACTGTTAATAAACTGCCCCTCATATTGGACAAGTACCCTACCCCTGGGAATAACTCTCCATAGATTTTACATTAAATTTGCTATGTACATGTTATTTCTCTGAGCTCTTCTAGTGAAGAAATTAAATTTTTTTGGTCTTTGTACCTCCAGAATTTAATACAGTAGATGGCCCATAATAGGCACAGAACTGCTTACTGAATTCAACTGAGATTTGACTGGGATGGAGTATACAAATACATCATTATTAATTAGTAAGACATGCAAAGTTGACCCTCATGAGGTGCTATACATGATGAAATGTCCTGCGAAAGAACTGTCTCCAAATGCATCAGTCCCACTCAAACTTGGAGACATTTAAAGTGAAATGGAAACCCACTGTTAACATGGCAATCCAAGTTGGAACATGATAATAATGCAAAAGTATAATGGGTGAGCTATTCCATGTCTTCTGAGGAATATATCATCTGTGGGTTTCTGAGACAATTGTGGAAGAATTCTATTATCTACTAAAAGTTGGAAGCATTATTGGTGTTAACATCAATTATTGTGATATGTATAAATGCAGCATAATATGTTAGTTTTATTATTATACACGTCATGAGCAAAAAGAGATCAGTTACTCAGGTAGCATTGCAAATACCCACGATGCCTATGTATAATCAGAAAAATGAAGGCAATCTATGCCTACAATAAGAAGTGTTTTTAGAATACAAAGTTTATTTTTTAATGTTACTTGAATTAATATGCTAATAATGGAAAACCTATATAATGTTCTTGATTAAATATTAGATATATGATAAACATGAGGTAGAGCATACTAAGTTAATAAATGATTTTGCTATATATCACTTGTCATATACACCCTATTGCTATAGTGCTTATAATTTCTAATTTGTTCAGTAAAACAAATTCACCAACCTTGATTGAATTACAGGCATTGCTTGTTTTATTGTGCTTCACAGACAATGCTTCTTTTCCCTCCACATATTGAAGATTTGTGGCAACCCTGCTTTGAGCAAGTCTATCAGTGCAATTTTTCTTTTTTTTCTTTTTTTTAAGCTTTTTATTTGTATAACATATGTATGGGTAGTTCCCCAACATTGATCCCCACAAAGCTTTCCATTACAAATTTTACCCCCAGTCCCCTCTCCTCCCCTAGATGGCAGGAAGTCCACGACATGTTAATAATGTTGAAATGCTTGAGAAGTTATGCAAGAAAAATCCTATCTACAAGAAAAAAAAAAGAATCAGAGAAAGGCAACACAATGCAAGCAAATGTCAATAGAGATCATGAAAATGTTACGTTGTGGTCCATATTTCATTTCCCTCTCTCTAGGTGTATATGGTTTTCTTCAGTGAACAATTGGAACTGGTTTGAGACAATTCTTTGTTGCAGAGAGCCATGTCCATCAGAATTGATCATCATGTAATACTGTTGTTGCTGTGTATGATGATCTCCTGGTTCTGCTCGTTTCACTCAGCATCAGTTCATGCAAGTCCCTCCAGGCCTCTCTGAAATCGTCCTGCTGGTCGTTTCTTACAGAACAATAATATTCCATAACATTCATATACCATAATTTATTCAGCCATTCTCCAATTGATGGGCATCCCTTCAGTTTCCAGTTTCTAGCCACCACAAAAAGGGCTGCCACAAACATTCTTGCACATGTGGGGCCCTTTCCCTCCTCTAAGATCTCTTTGGGATATAAGCCCAGTAGAAACACTGCTGGGTCAAAGGGTATGCACAGTTTGACAACTTTTTGGGCATAGTTCCAAATTGCTCTCCAGAATGGTTGGATCCGTTCACAGTTCCACCTACAATGTATTAGTGTCCCAGTTTTCCCACATCCCCTCCAACATTCATCGTTATCTTTTCCTGTCATTTGAGCCAATCTGACAGGTGTGTAGTGGTATCTCAGAGTTGTCTTAATTTGCATTTCTCTGATCAATAGTGATTTGGAGCAACTTTTCATATGACTAGAGATGGTTTTAATTTCATCATCTGAAAATTGTCTGTTCATATCCCTTGACTACTTATCTATTGAAGAGTGGCTTGAATTCTTATATATATGAGACAATTCTATATATTTTAGAAATGAGGCCTTTATCAGAACCATTCAATGTAAAGATGATTTCCCAATTTGATGCTTCCCTCCTAATCTTGTCTGCATTTGTTTTGTTTGTACAGAAACTTTTTAACTTAAGATAATCAAAATTATCCATCTGTTGTTCAATTAGGAGTTCCAGGTCTTCTTTGGACATAAATTTATTCCATCTCCACAGGTCTGAGAGATAAATTATATTACGTTCCTCTAACTTGCTTACAAAGTCCCTCTTTATATCTAGATCATGAACCCATTTAGATCTTATCTTGGTATGTGGTGTTAGGTATGGGTCAAGCCCTAATTTCTTCCACACTAGTTTCCAATTTTCCCAGCAGTTTTTGCCAAATAGTGAGTATTTATCCCAAAAGCTGGGGTCTTTGGGTTTATCGAATACTAGATTGTTAGTTAAGGTTATTGCCTAGATTGTCCTGATATCCTATCCTGTGCCACTGATCGACTGCTCTATTTCTTAGCCAGTACCAAATGGCTTTGATGACCGCTGCTTTATAATATACTTTTAGATCTGGTAAAGCAAGGCCACCGTCATCTGCCTTTTTTTTCATTAATCCCCTTGAAATCCTTGACCTTTTGTTCTTCCAAATGAACTTTGCTA